>JBBPLF010000965.1:0-13228 GCA_038089615.1 Aureoboletus auriporus
CGTAGAACTAGCTAGGGAATACAGGCGAAGATGAGTAGCTACTTATACTAGGCATGAGACTGCGCAATCCTGTGGGCGCAGTATGGGCTATGTGACTGCGCACTGCGTAAGGCGATGTGCGCAGTAGAGGCAGTACCTAGAGTGGATAAGGGAACACGAGTCATCATATAAAGAGAATGATGATGAGGAGTAACGGTCCAAATAAGGAAAGGTGACTCAAAGGGTAAATGAAGCGTGACTCAACAAGTAAATGAAGCGTGACTCAACAAGTAAATGAAGCGGGACTCAACAAGTGAATGATCCTAGGAAGGAGAAGAAGACAAGTGCCTAGCGAAGGTACTGGGGGCAACGATGAGTCCATAGACATAGGGAAAAGAGGGGTCATAAGGGAAAACTGTAACAAGTATGGTTTCAAAAATATAATAAATGCAGTTTTAGTACTTGGTATGACCCCTCTTGGCCTTGATCACTGCTTCAATCCTTTTAGGCATACTTTCAATCAACTTCTGACACACTTCTGACCCTATCTTTTCCCACACCTCTGCCACTCTATCCCATACATCCCAAACTCCTTTGGCCTACGTTGGATATTGGCAAAGTTCCCTTTTGATGCGATTTCAGAGATGTTCAGTAGGGCTGAGATCTGGGGATTGTGATATTATTGTTCTCCATCCATTCCTTGGCCTTTTTGAAGGTATGTTTGGGGTTATTGTCTTATTGAAAAATAAGATCCTCCATATTGATTTCACTTTCTTTCATGCTGGGCAGTAAGTTGTTCCTCAGGATGTCCACATACTGCTTAGCATTTATCTTTCCCTCAACCTCAACAAGTCTTCTCATACCCCCCCAACCCATACAACCCCATACCATGATATTTCCCCCACCATACTTGACTGTGCCCTGGACCTCCCTTTCAATCAACCCCTCCCCAGCCTTTATCCACATCCATTGTCTTCCATCTGATGCAATCTTGTTAATTTTAGTTTTATCTGATCATATTACCCCTTTCCAATCCTCTACAGTCCATTCTTTGTACTTTAAGGCAAAGTTCAAGTGCTTCTTCCTATGAATTACATTAAGCAAGGGCTTTTTTTCTTTACCACCGCCTTGAATGAGTTTTTCCTAAGGATTCTTCTCACTGTTTCCGAGGAGACTTGATAAGGGATGATGACATTGATGTGTTTGGTGACTTGAACAGCATTAGCAGCCTTGCCAGTAGTGATTTGATTCAAAATGGATTGTTGAAAGCAATCAGAAAGCATGGAAGGGCATCCAGAAACAGGAACTAGTTGATCAGGAAGAATGTCTTTGAGTATCCTGGATATAGAAGACCTGCCAGCACCAGTTTTGAGGGCAATCTGGTGAGTAGAAAGACTATTAGAGGCAAGAGAGGGGATATTTTCCTTTTGAGCAGAGGAGATGGGGTGCATTGAAGAATTGAAAGGTTTTAATAATATAACTCTGTTTAAATAGCTCAAATATTGGTCACATGACATATAACATCACCATAGTAACAATCTATTGATAGTTGGTTGCCATGGAAATGGTGGAGCATCAGATTCTGATATTATTAAACAACACTCACATAATTGTCCCAATGAGTAACAGTTTTAAATTATGTATATCTCCATGGTTTCTGGTCTGATTTACATAATTCATTGACCATTACATACCCAAGAGTAAATGCTTCCATTCATATGCCAACTTTTTGTTGATATATGTTTGTGTTCCATAGTTATTTAACAAACAATGAAAATGTACCAAACATTGGGACAATTTTGTAAGTCACTGTATGTCCAGGTTTCCTGCAGCAGAAGCAGAGTCCTTTATCTCTGCATCATTTGCGTTCTTCTGGGGTGAGTTTGGAGATGTGAATGGCATCTACATCCATGGCATCGGGATTGTGAGGTTTGGTCTGGGTTTTGGAGAACGAAGGGGTGTAGGTGTTACAATTTTCCCTTATAACCCGTCTTTTCCCTACGTCTATGAACTCATTGTTTCCTCTTGTGTCTTTGCTTGACACTTGTCTTCATTTCTCCATTAGTTTTCGAGCTTTCTCTCTCTTGAGTGGCACATCAGAATTCTGGTTGAGTCACCTTTCCTTATTAGGACAATTCCGCTTCACTTAATTCCATTGAGTCACGTTTGAGTCACTCTTCCTTATTTGGACTATTCCTCCTCGTCATCACTCTCCTTATGTGATGACTTGTGTTCCTCTTATTCATTCACACAGCCTGCTACTGTGCACCCTGCCTTACACAGTATGCAGCAACATAGCCATTACTGCATACATAGGATAGCGCAGTCCAGTATATCATATAAGTAGTTACCAGACTTTGCTTGTAATCCCCAGCTAGTTCTACGCAATCCAGCATTGTTACTTAGTATTTCCACAAGCCCCAAGTGTGCGCATTGGGTAGTGAGAACTCTTATTCTCTTTGCTTCGCCCATAACAAGTCTCCGAACTACTTCAAGTGTTCGCTGTGCTATGTTCCAATGCCCAGCATTAACAAAAGAACTAGCTCTTCAACCTCATCTCTGTCTCCTGACAGAAAGATATGCCCACCATTTCTGGACAAGGATCTTGATGAGGACGGACCATACGTCCCCCTTCTGATTCATCAGATGATACTCCTACACCATCTGTGCTCTTTGCACTTCCAGCACCAATCCCCACTGAGGACTGGACGATCCAAGACACACCACCGATTCAATCCAGACAGCTGCCACCCCCACACGAAGAACCCCATTCAGACATTGAAATGTCAGACCAAGGAAGCAAAGATATTGAATTGAAAGCCAGACTCCCAGCAGACTTCTCTGGAGATCCGAAGGATGCTATACGATGGAAGATGGCCATGACTGCCTACTTCAATATGACCCAAAAGTTCTACAACGAAAATGCCAAAGTCCTAACCACCCTCGCAAAAATGAGCAAGGGTCGAGGAAGCGCCTTCTCTGAATCCATCTATGTGCAACTTGCCAACAACACCATAAAGGATCTCACCTTTGCCAAACTCATGGAACTATTCAAGAAGACCTTCTTCCCCTTCGATTACAAGAACCAAGCCAGGGATCAGTTAGACAAGTTAGTGCAACAAGGGAAGAGCAATGCCGGATACACCAACTACATCACTACCTTCCAGGCTGCGGAGGCCATAGCAGGAATAGACGATGAACTCACCAAGATAAACTACCTCATGAAAGAACTGGACCCAGACATCTCCACAAAGATCCTCTCTATCAACCCCATCCCTGACAAACTCTCAGAATGGCTCAGACTTTCCGGAGTATTCCATGCTCAGAATAAAAGGATAGAGGACTTACGAAAGGGACAAAAGGTAGACTTCCAGGTCAAAGGAAGATCCACCAGAGATCCCAATGCTATGGATGTCGATGCAGTGCATGTCAACTTCACCAGGCTTTCCCCAGTAGAAAAGGCTGAACACATGAGAAACAACAAGTGTTTCAAATGCCACCAGGTAGGATGCCACACCAGGAACCACTCCCAAGACAAATGTCCTGAGGGACAAGAAAAGAGCAACAACTGGGCCCCTTCTCACCGCAGAGGAACCCTGCCAGGAACGAACAGGTCAGGAAGACTAAGTTCGAAAAGTACCAGGACACCCTAAAAGAAAGGGGTGTTACTGAGGAGGAACTTGCATGCACACTCAACATCCTCTATGATATCAACAAACTGGAAACCATTGCCACAACCCAGGTCGATGAAGAAGAGATCTCAAAGAAGGATTTTAGATGGGAGGAAAGGGTCGACGCTCTCCAATCCCGAAGTAATAGCACCAGTGTTCTTGTCTGATCCAAACAGAGAATCTATGCGAATTCCGATTTCACTGTTCGAACAAGAAAATGATCAAATTGTCGACACATTTGCCCTCATAGACTGTGGAGCAAGCAGAGACTTCATAGATTGAGATCTAGTAAAAAAGAAAGGATATAAGCAAATACGATTGAAGAAACCCAAAAAGGCACAAAACGCGGATGGATCCCCAAACTCCGGAGGAATCATTTGTCACAAAGTGACTCTTACCATTCGGATCAGAGAAGTAAACGAGAAGAGAGATTTCCTCATTATCAATTGCAGAAAATAAAACCTAATCCTTGGGATAACATGGCTCCGAGAAACCAACCCAACAATAAATTGGACCACAGGAGAGGTTCTCCTTCCTGATAAACCAAAGACTCCACGACATAATTCTTCAAAAGCAATATGTCAAAGATATCTCGTCTGATATCTGGAACTAGATCCAGATGAAAAGTTAGCTAAGTTGTGGAGGAAAAGGATTGACAAAAGGATAGAAACTCTCATCAGGAAAACCACTCTCACCACTGAACTTGCAGCTCAAGAGAAACCCAAGGAAGAAATGCTTCCACCCGAATATAAAGACTTTGCTGATGTCTTTGCTGAATGAGAAGGGGATGAGTTGCCACCCTTGCGACCATTTGACCATGGAGTGGACCTCGATACAACCTTTGTACCCAAGGTAGCCAAGGTGTACCTTTTAAACCCTAAGGAAAAAGAAGCTTGTAAAGACTTCATCAACAAACATCTGAAATCTGGAAAGATAGTTCCATCAAAGTCCCCACAAGCATCCCCCTTCTTCTTCGTACCAAAGAAGGACGGATCAGTATGTCCCTGTCAGGACTATCGATACCTTAACTCCCACACCATCAAAAACACCTACCCACTCCCACTCATCTCCAATCTCATTGACCAACTCAAGGGATCATCCATTTTTACCAAAATGGATATCCGATGGAGATATAACAACATCCTCATCAAACCACAGGATAGATGGAAAGCCGTGTTTATAACACCTATGGGTTTCTTTGAACCAACTGTAATGTTCTTCGGCATGTGTAACTCCCCAGCAACATTTCAAGCACTGATGAACCATACCTTTGCGGATCTCCTAGCCAAAGGATGGCTCATCATCTACATGGATGACATCCTCATTCATTTCAATGACCCAATAATACACCAGGAGCGAACTCGCTGAGTCCTGCAAAGGCTCAGAGAACACAAACTATCCCTGAAACTGAAAAAATGTTTCTTCGACAAAGGGAAAGTCGAATACCTTGGAATGATCATCCAAGTGGACCGGATTCAGATGGACCCAGTAAAACTTAAAGCCATCAACGAATGGCAACCCCCAAAATCTGTTAAAGCAGTCCAATCATTCATCAGATTCTGCAACTTCTATCGGAAGTTTATTTCCAACTTCTCTGCTAAAGCAAAACTGCTACACGATCTAACCAGGAAAGGCGCAAAGTGGGAATGGACCAAAGAGTGTGATAAAGCCTTCTCTGCCATCAAATGAACCTTTACCCAGAAACCCATCCTTCAAATGCCTGATGTCACAAAACCCTTCACATTTATGACAGATGCCTCCCTAACAGCAATAGGAGCTGTCCTCATGCAAACCGATAGTAATGGAGATCTCCACCCTTGCACCTACCTCTCCAAGACCCTTTCACCAACAGAGTGAAACTACGATATCTATGATCATAAACTCCTAGGAGTAATTCACATCCTAGAAGAATGGAAACATTACTTGCAGGGGACCGGACTCCCAGTTACAGTCATCACTGACCATAAAAACCTAGCATACTTCAAAAAACCGCAGAAACTCTCCAGAAGACAGGCACGTTGGATGCTATTTCTCCAAGATTTCGATCTATACTTTTCCCCAGTACCTGGCACCCAAATGGGACCTGCAGACACCTTATCCCAACGAGACACTGTGGACACTTCCCTAGATAACCAGGAAGTCACCCTTCTACCTGAAGACCTTTTCGTTCACATCCTTGACTTCGCCCTTGTCAAGAAAATTGCAGAATCACCCCCATCTGATCCCTTGGTCATCACTGCCCTCAAAGCACTCAATGAGGGTACCCCTTTAATCACCAAATCCCAACCACAGGATTGGGATTACACTGACAGAACGCTACACTATAAACACCATCTCTATATCCCAGAACCAGCATGACAGGGACTTGTCTGCCTCACTCACAAGAGTGATCATGGTGGACACAGAGGAATATTATGCACTACTAACCTCATGTAGTGTGATTACTGGTGGCCTGGCATGACTACCTTCATCCGCAAATTCGTACAAGGATGTGCAATCTGCCAAGCAAATAAAGTCAACACTTATCCTACCACACCGGCACTGACTCCCCTCCCTTCTACCTGCACTCACCCCTTTCAACAGGTTTCGGTTGACCTCATCACCTCCCTCCCTCCTTCCCTCTCTTTCAACCCTATCATGGTCATGGTCAACCATGGGCTTACTAAGGGGGTAATCCTTATCCCCTGTCACAAAACCATTGATGCTGCCGGAGTTGCCCAACTATTTTTCACAAATGTATTCCAACACTATGGGCTTCATGACTACTGCATCTCTGACAGAAGACTCCAATTCGCATCTACCTTTGCATGAGAACTCGCCAGACTCCTAAAATACGACCTAAAACTCTCATCCGCATACCATCCCCAAACCAATGGAGAAACTGAACAAGTAAACCAAGAACTTGAAACCTATCTGTGCATATTCTGCAACGGACACCCAGAACAATGGGCTGAACTACTTCTGATGGCAGAATTCTCTCACAACTCTGCTATTCATTCCTTCACCCTGAAATCCCCTTTCTCCCTCATCCTAGGATACGAACCCTGCTCTTATCCTCCAATCGGAAAGACATTCCTCCCCACCCTGGAAACACGCCTATCAGAACTGGAGGATGCCCGATGGAAGGCCCTTGCTGCACACGAGAAAACCCAATGGATCATGAAGGAACGAACCTCCTCTAGGTTCTGCCCCTAGAAAGTCGGTGACAAAGTTTGGCTGGAAGGAAGGAACCTTCAACTGCGGTACCTATCAAGAAAACTATCCCCTAAACAAGAGGGACCATTTGAAATCACACAGGTTATCTTCCCTGTGTCATACCACCTCAAACTACCGCCCACTTGGAAAATACACAATGTCTTCCATGCCTCCCTCCTATCCCCTTATTGAGAGACTGTGGAACACGGCCCCAATTTCTCTGACCCACCACCCAAGCTGATCAGTGGAGAAGAAGAATATGAAATAGACTCCATCCTCTCATACCGCGGAACACGAGGTCGAAGGCAGTATCTCGTATCCTGGAAAGGATACTCCACAGCTGTCATATCCCAGTTTTCCTCCAGTCCAACTCCGGTCACTATGACACAACTCCGGCGTATTCTTGCGCACTTTGGTATCTCCGTTCTCCGGACTTCCTTTTATACTTTTATATTCTTCCCTTGTCATACTTCTGTCATTTGTTCCCTGTCTCTGTCTGTCACCCTACTTACATCTCCTATCTCCGTCTGTCACCCTATTTACATCTCCTATCTCCGTCTGTCACCCTACTTACATTTCCATTCTCCGTTTGTCACCCTGAAACACTTCTGTCCTCCGTATATAAACCCCTCTGTACTGTAGTTGTAACTTCAGTCAAATATTGAATCGAATAACCTTCCTCTCCTTGCTCTGACCTCCCGGTCTCCGTCTGAACTCCATCAGCGTCTCCCCCCTTCACTACACTTGAACCTCTGATGGTTCTCGTGACCTCTGACCTCTGACCTCTGATCCTCCGACAAATCTGGGACCTCTGGGTTCAGTAAGGGCGCAGCACATACGCTGAAGCCAAGTCCCGCCAAGACTCCACTCCGGACTTCGCCGGAGTTATGTCCGTTCCTATAGTTCTAACAGTATATTCGACTCTCACTTGCTAGAACCCAAAATCTATGAACACTCACGCTCGTACCAGAGCAGGTACCAACGTCACCCCCGCCCTATCCTCTCGATACAACCCTCTGTCCATGTTTGGCAGCAATCGCCAAGAGCCCGAGTCCACCAATGACTTCCGTGGGTTCTCCGTGCGACCCGCACCCTCCATTTCCCAAGGTCCCCCCGAATCCCCAACTCCTGGAGCACGGATAGTCTCTGCCCAGCTCGGAGGTGGTGATGGCAAGTCTGCCAGTCATCACTCAAGTCAACGTGAGGCTACTTTCCACACTCCAGTCAACGACAACCCTCCTCCTCCGGACGACCCAGACTTCCCCGGAGATGACCCCTCTGATGACGGCTCGGACAGCCCCTACCGAGACCCCTTCAACTCTGAAGGTGAAGAAGCCCCCCAGGATGTGCTCACCCAACTCGCTAGCGCCATCCAGCTCCTCGCCCGCTCAGCTCGTAAACCCTCTGAGTCAACTCTGTGCACCAAGGTCCAGGAACCGGATCAGTTTGACGGGACAGATCCCCACAAACTCTGGGTTTTCCTGGTCCAGTGTGAGCTCAACTTCCAGGACCGGCCTAAGGCTTTTAGAACGGACTGCGCCAAAGTCACCTTCACGCAATCCTACCTGAAAGGTATGGCTCTGGAATGGTTTGAGCCCGATCTCCTCCAGATGGATGGGCTGGATGACCGCCCTCTCTGGATGGACGACTTCAAGGAGTTTGTCCTCAAACTCCGTACCAACTTCAGTCCACACGACCCCGTTGGAGATGTGGAACACCAGCTCGATCATCTATCTATGAAAGATGGCCAGAGGATCAACAAGTACATGGTGGAGTTTAACCGTGTCGCTTCACAAGTCTGAGGTTACGGAGAAGGTGCCCTCCAGCATCACTACTACAATGGCCTCCCTGATTGCATCAAGGATGAGATCTCTTGCATTGGGAAGCCCCCCACCCTCGCCGAACTCTGTGTCCTCTCACAAACAATTGATGCGTGCTACTGGGAGCGCAAGTCCAAAATCAGTCATCAGGCAAAGCCCACTCAATCCTCTTCCTTGTCCTCTTCGAAACCCGCCGCATCCTCCAACTTCGTCTCCACCTCCACCCCCAACTCCGGTGGTCACATGGACTCTAAGGAGTCCAAAGTCCGGACCGCCAACTCTGCCTCATCCTCCAAGCCCGACCTTTCCTTGAAACTCGGGAAGGACAGCAAGTTGACTGCCGATGAACGCAAGCACAGATTTGATAACAAGCTCTGCATGTTCTGTGGTCACACTGGCCACATGGCTAAGGACTGCTCGAAGTCTACTTCCAAGGCTTCCAAGGCTCGTGCAGCTTCAACTGCAACTCTGGATGCTACACCGGAGGTCTCCTTGGAGACAAAAAAATAGTCCGCAACCTCCTTGACTTCACATGGGAAGGAGGTCGCATTGATCCCTCCTGTGCCCTGAAGAAGATCTGACTCAACGTGTCCGCTCTCTCAGATCCGAAGTCCCTTATGCCCTCCGTTTCTCTCCTTTCGTATAACATTCCTATCTTCTCCCCCCTCGTAGATTCCGGTTCCTCCGATTGTTTTATAGATACCTCCTTTGTCAATAAACACGCTCTTTCAACCTACTCCGTCCCTCCGTTACAACTCCGCCTCTTCGATGGAACCTCAAACTCCATGATTTTTCAAGCTGTCGACCTCTCCGTTCGTTTCCGCACTGGTGATATCACTCCGACGACATTTTATGTCACTTCACTGGATGGATCTTGCTCCCTTGTTCTAGGACACAACTGGCTCACCCACTACAATCCGTTGATTGATTGGGTTTCGAGCAGTATATCATTCCGTTCACCTGAGCGACCCATGCCAACCCCTTCGAGCTCATCTCCGCAGCCTCCGGACTTGCCTCCTCCGGCTGACCCTTCCCCATCCGATTCACTGCGTTTCTCCGACCGCAAAGCTCCTCCGATAGCGATCATCAGTGCCCCCGCTTTTGCGCTGGCATGTCACCTTGAAGGTTCTATGCAATTCAGCATGCAAATCTGCCCTCAAGGGAGTGATCTCCGTGCCGCCTCCACCAACCCCGACCCCTCCGATCTCTCCGGAGTTCCTCCGGACTACCATGGCTTCCCCGACGTGTTTAGCAAAAGCAAGGCCTCCATCCTTGCTCCTCATTGGGAACATGATCTAAAGATCGACCTCAAGGACAGCGCTTCTCCTCCCATTGGTACTACCTATTCCCTTTCCCCATCCGAGCTTGAGTCACTCCGGGTGTTCCTTGATGAACACCTTGCAATGGGTTTCATCCGCCCTTCCTCCTCCGTTCACGCCGCTCCGGTTCTCTTTGTCCGCAAGAAGGACAGTTCACTCCGCCTCTGTGTCGACTTCTGAGGATTCAACAAAATCACGAAGAAAGACCGCTACCCCCTGCCCCACATCTCCGATCTCCTAGACGCTCCGAGCCGTGCAAAAATCTACACCAAAATCGACCTCCGGCATGCATACCACCTGGTCCGTATCGCCAAGGGCGATGAATGGAAAATCTCTTTCCGGACACGCTATGGCTCCTATGTGTGGCTGGTCATGCCATTCGGTCTTACCAATGCTCCGGCAGCATTCCAGCGGTTTGTTAATACCATCTTTGCTGATCTACTCGATGTTTGCGTCATAGTCTACCTCGATGACATCCTAATCTACTCCGAGGATATGGCCTCCCACAAGGAGCATGTCCGAGAAGTACTCTGTAGCCTCTGCAAACATGGACTTTATGCGAAGCCCGATAAGTGTGAGTTCCATGCGACCTCCACTGAATACCTGGGTTACTGCCTTTCACCCTCCGGTCTCACCATGTCTTCGGACAAGATCAAGGCTATCCAAGATTGGCTGGAACCCCGGAAGGTCAAGGACATCCAGTCCTTTCTCGGCTTTGCTAATTTCTATTAGCGTTTCATCCATAATTACTCTGATATTGTCGTTCCTTTGACTTGCCTCACTCGCAAAGGTACTCTGTGGATCTTCTCCAATGACTGTCGCACCGCCTTCCAATCCCTCAAAAATGCCTTCACCTCCGCTCCTATCCTTACCCACTGGTCTCCAGACGCTCCACTCATTGTAGAGACAGACACTTCCGACTACGCCATCGCCGGCATCCTTTCGCTCCAATGTCCAGATGATGAGGTCCGTCCTGTTGCTTTCTACTCCCGTACACTGACTGCTCTGGAGCTTAACTATGACACCCACGATAAGGAACTTCTCACTATCCATGAGTCCTTCCAGACTTGGCACCACTACCTTGAAGGCTCCGGTACCCCCGTCGACGTCATCACCGACCACAAGAACCTCGAGTACTTCGCCACCTCCAAACTCCTGACTCGCCGGCAGGCCCGGTGGTCGGAATTCCTCTCCCAATTCAACATGATCGTCCGTTTCCGTCCCGGACGCCTTGGCGTGAAACCTGATGCCCTCACTAGACGCTGGGACATCTATCCCAAGGAGGGGGATAAGGACTACATTTGCGTCAACCCTCACAACTTCCATCCTGTATTCACTCAAGAGCAGCTCTCTTCGTCCCTCCAAGCGACCTACCTTGCAGCTCCAGTACTCCGAGCCAGCACGCTCTTCAATGTTGAACAACTCCACAGTGACATTCTCTCTGCTCTCCCCTCCAATCCCATCGCTATTCAGCATCTCTCCCCTTCCGACCTCTCTGACTCCCGTTGGTCAGTCGACTCTGATGGCTTCCTCCATTTAGATGACCGAATCTATGTCCCGGAAGCGAATGATCTCCGTCTCCGCATCCTCCGTTACAAACATGACCACCCACTCTCCGGACACTTCGGTCAGAATCGGACATTGGAACTCATACGACGCAAATACACCTGGCCAGGAATCAGAACCTTCATGAAAGACTACGTCTCGTCTTGCACTTCCTGTGCCCGCGCCAAAGTTCCTAGACACAAGCCTTACGGACTCCTGAAACAACTCACCATCCCCGAAAAACCCTGGAACTCCATCTTCATGGACTTCATCGAACAGCTCCCTCCGTCCTCCAGATATACCTCCATTCTCGTCGTTGTCGATCGCCTCTCCAAACAATGCATTTTCATCCCCACCCACAACACGATCACATCTCTGGAGTTAGCCAAGTTGTTCCTCCTCCACATGTTTTCCAAGCATGGAGTTCCATCCCAAATCACCTCCGATTGAGGCTCCAAGTTCGTCTCACACTTCTTTCATTCTCTAGGCAAGGCCCTTGACATCCGTTTACACTTCACCTCCGGTTACCACCCAGAAGGAGATGGCCAAACTGAGCGAATGAATCAGACCCTCGAGCAGTACCTCCGGATCTATTGCAACTACCAGCAAGACAATTGGTCCAAGCTCCTGCCTCTCGCAGAGTTTTCGTACAACAACACTCCGAGCACTACTACCAGAGTATCTCCGTTCTTCGCCAACAAAGGGTACCATCCAAATCTTACAGTCCACCCCGAACGGGATCTCTCCTCCGCTTGCGCACGCGAATACTCTGTCAACCTCGATTCCCTCCACCAGTTTCTCCGTGAAGAGATGGCTCACACGCAAGCGCGATACCAAGGCCCTGCGGATGCTAAACGGACTCCGGCACCGGACTTCAAAGTCGGTGACCAGGTCTTCGTCAAAGCCAAGTACTTCCACTCTACGCGGCCCTCTAAGAAGCTATCCAAGAAGAACTTGGGTCCGTATGACATCATCGCTCAAGCTGGTACTCACTCCTTCACACTCCGTCTCCCTGACTCCATGAAGTCAGTTCACCCCGTCTTCCATGTCTCCCAACTCGAACCCTCCGTACCCAACATCATCCCCAATCGGACTCAACCTCCATCTCCAGCAGTCGAAGTAGACGGCGAACCGGAGTATGAGATCTCCAAGATTCTCAACTCCAAGATCGATCGTCGACGCAAGACTTGCAAATTGCTCTATCCTGTGCGTTGGTCCGGCTATGAAGGTACTGACAAAGAGTCGTCTTGGCTACTCGCTACGGAGCTCGGACATGCCTCCAAACTCGTCCAGGACTATCACGCTCGTTACCCGGACAAGCCTGGACCTCACAATCCCTGACCGGACACGCATTCCGATTTCGGACCCCATCTTTGCCCTTCGCTCGGATGGCTTTCAAGGGTTCAGGCCTAAGAGGGGGATACTGTCGTATCCTGGTTTTCCTCCAGTCCAACTCTGGTCACTATGACACAACTCCGGTGTATTCTTGTGCACTTTGGTATCTCCGTTCTCCAGACTTCCTTTTATACTTTTATATTCTTCCCTTGTCATACTTCTGTCATTTGTTCCCTGTCTCTGTCTGTCACCCTACTTACATCTCCTATCTCCATCTGTCACCCTATTTACATCTCCTGTCTCCGTCCGTCACCCTACTTACATCTCCTGTCTCCGTCTGTCACCCTACTTACATTTCCATTCT
>JBBPLF010000966.1:0-13226 GCA_038089615.1 Aureoboletus auriporus
TATATCATTATGTTTCTCCGCACAGCTCAATGCAGAAAGCCATCGTGAGGCCTCGTCCAATTTTTCCACTGGCAAAAAGATGTTATCATGAAGTGAAATAGGAATAATCGCACACACGTACGCTGGAATTTCCTTTCATGTTTTGTTGTTGTCCTTGCTGGGTCCGCATCTGATAATCCATCCTCATGTCCGGATTCTGACGCTGTATAGTATTCTGTTTCCGTATCGTATCCTGTTACTTTACTGTTGAGTCTACATTATGTGAGCAGACCGATAATCGAGTCATCACAAAACATACATGCTCCGCTGAATCGACTGAGTTCCCCGATGATCATCGGTGATGGAAAGAGGATCAACTTGAGCTTCCGTCAATGATGGCTGATAATGGCGTTTCTCACGATTCCTGTGTAGCAGAGTCAACAATAATCTACCCGGAGGGTTGCTGAGAAACTCACCAGACTTCCGGAGCGAACAAGAAATGAAAAATATCATTGTGTTTACCGAGGAAGATCATTGCTTCAGCAAGCTTGTCTTCAGCCGATGTAAGAGGTCGGGCAAGGCCACGGGCTTGGCGATCGGGCTTGAGCATGTCGTCCAACTCCTTCAACTTGCCCAGGCATGCACGCGGTTCTCCACTCAACAGCCAATCTGTTATTCGATCGTCGGCAGCATAATTTTCGAGTGTGAGAGTTTCAAGAATTGCGTCACAAGATATACGAATCGTTTCCATCTGGCGACGAAGCTTTTCAGCGATACGGTCGCAGCTTTACTTGCTCGTTTGATTTATTTCGTATGACATTGATAATGCAGAGCGACGAATTCGTTGCGATATCATCGAAATCTCTTCAAAAGTTCGCTCGCAGCGAGCTTCCAAAGGGCCCATTGGTATGTTGTTGGGGTTTCACAGTGAGGGGAGTACCGAAGTGGATGTGCAGAAGCGCGGCCTCAGGCTTGCATACTAGTATTTCCAAGGTTTACTCAGAATCAGAAGGAACTTGAAGCCATGAGGATAGGCCCGGAATGTCATACAATCACAAGGACTTTCAAGTAAATATGTACAGCAATTTTTTTGCCAAACAAACACGTCTGCCAGGGAGTACCAGCCGAAGCTTGAAGCTTGAAGGCCTGGGCCGAGTCAACCACAGGAGCATCGGCGCTGGTAAATATGCAACTCTCATCCTCGGGTCAACATGACTCGGATGGTGAAGTCCGAGAAGATTAGGGAACTCCTCTCTGATGCTCGTGAGGGACCCAGGCGTGGTGACTGTGGATTTCGGACCTTGGAAGGCAACCAGCAACACAACTATCAGTCTATCACTGGCACACCGTTTCTTCACACGAGAAGTGACACCTTTAGAATCAAATCAAAACACGTTCGTTCCCTCTCCAGCACCATGCAAAACTCGTTCTTTCGAGGGACGCAAGAATTCCCCATCGTGAAGAAAGAGGTTCTCCGGGGAGGCATTCGCAGATGGCTTGAACCCCGAGATCTGAGATCCCAGGCAGACGAGTGCAAGCTCATGCAGGAAGAGGTCGCCACATCCATCTCGGTATCCTCCGGGATAAGTCCTGCTAGAGACCAAGCCTCGAGCCCGTCTACAAGTTGATTTGTGACAACAGTGCAAGCCGTACCTGCAAAACGTCTCCATAGACAAGGGAAGCACGACGGGCCCGTCGGCGTTGTCACCGTTGGTAGGTGAAGCGCTCGAGGACTCGGAGGTCACGCATGTCAGTGCGCAGCCGGAAAAGGCTATAATTATCGCGAAGAGCAATTTGGATGCTTCCAGATAATCGGTGAGTACTAGTTGTCAGGTGGGTCCCCGAGTGTTACACCGTCTGACCCTCAAGGCCTCATGTATTCATTCGAATACTTAAACATTACATGGATCCAACTGGATGTCAGATGTCAAGGGGTTGCTCTTTTGGAAAGGGTCTTTGTATGTCCTGCTAATATCAAGGGGGCCTTCATGCATCGATGAATGAATACTTCTCGGGCTCAGCTTCACGAGCGATCCTACTACTGGATTCCTATATTTATTTTGTCATACCCAATGTCGAGCTCGCTCGCTCGCTCTCTCTCTCGTCTTTTTAGAATATAACGCACACTTTGTGCTTTTCATATGATGTTTTTAAATGCCTCTTATGCCAATAGCCATTTACAGTTTAGCGTGGGTTTCCCCATCCGCAGCCACGGCGTTAACGGCACCTTCTTTCACTCCTCTGAGTCTTCTCCATCAAGTCGCGTCGGATGTTGTAGTCTTGGCAGATGTTACGCTCGTTCTCAGCAGCATTTTCGCTCGCTCTCACTTTTTGCTTGGGATTAGCCTCTTCAAAATCTCTGCCAAGTGTGCAACTGGGACAGGTAACGTCAAATACGACTCAGTCAAACAGCACTGTCCCGAATAGTAACGGGATATCTCCGGTCACATTAGCTGACGACGGGTGAGCGGTCATTTGCAAGTGCAAGTCTGCGAGCTCATTCTCCGGAGCACATACTATACTGTCGTCCAAGCAGGCCAAATCAGCTTTCGCGCGTCTATAGACACTGGGTCGTCCGACTGTTGGTCCGAATCCTCAATGCGCTCCACCGTTACTCATGGTCTTGTCTGTCAACAGTCTGGTTGGTCTCGTCGGACTGCACCACGAAAACATGCTCGGCAGTTCCAAAATACCCGTTGACGTATGCATCCCCGACATTCGTCTCCGTCAATGACAACGACACCGAGTTCAGCGTGAGCTATGCCGACGGCACGAGTGCGTGTTTTTCGGCGTTTTGTTTTTGGCTGTCCGACGTGATGTGGATGGCTTAGGTGCATCGGGATTTATTGCAAGAGAGTCTGTCGAGGTCTCGAACGTGACAGCACCGAGCCAAGCGTTTGGTGAGGCACGCCGATTCGTCGTGTCATGTGTGCTGATGGATTGATCGCAATGCCAGGGGTGATCACGAACGCGAACATCACGCTCGTGGATGATGTGAGCGGGGTTCTCGGACTGGGGTTTCCGAGACTGTCGGAGATGTATGTGGCTACCCCGAATGGTGCGTGGGTCGTTTGATGCTTCGAGGGGATCTAGACTCACATATTTGGGATGGGGCGTAGCGCCGCCGTTTTTGGCAAGTTTGTCGCAGCAGGGTATCCTCGATTATCCCATTTTTGGGTTGCTTTTGACGCTCAACTCGACGGGGTCGCTTGCGTTGGGTGAGGGAACGTCGTGTCGTGTTGCGCTTGTGGGATTCACTGACATCATATAGGTGCAATCGATGTTTCGGTCGTACAGGATGAAAGCCAGATTGTGTGGAACGAGGTCGTTCCGTTTTCTCCGGTCGGAATGCAGACGGGTACCTCTGGATACATGTACTGGGCGATTCATATGACCCGCTTTGCAGTATGTTGGGATGTGGCGCGGAATACATTTGGCTTACTTTTTGGTAGGTGAATGGGAGTGCGTTGACGCCGATACCTACGTACCCTGGACCCACTGGGAATTCTTCGATTGCCCTATTGGATGTGTGAGTGGTGATGAATTTAACTGTGAATGTTAAAGTGATTCTGTGCAGAGGAACCCCGGGATTGTATGGACCATACCAAGATGTGAGTCGTCTCGAGCATGTTATATCACCAAACTTGACTCTGCTTCGTAGGTGACGAGACTGTATGCGCTCTTTCCGGACAGCCGACTCGTAGATGAGAGTGGGTCATGATTGCGTAATGTTCGAAAGATCGACTTAATATTCTTCAGGTGGACAATGGGCGATCCCTTGTTCGTCGTCTGCGATCATGACGTTTAGTTTTGGGTATGCGACGTGCATCTTTACATATTTTCGCTGATGAACGGAGTAGAGATGGGACTGCGTTTGTTCTTCAACCTACCGACTATATGATGGGTCCGACGGAGGGCGATCCGTCGCTATGTTTGTCTTGGCCAAAAGCGTCGCCGCCCAGTGCAGATGGTATCGATTGGCAGCTTGGTGAGACTCATCGCTGTTCGCTGTGTCCACTTGTCACGATTTCTTTAGGAACGTCATTTTTGCGTACTGTCTACTCTGTCTGGAGTTACGGCATCGATTATATCCAACCGCCGATGATCGGTTTATATCCTCTCAACAATGCATCGGCACCCGTGGAACCCCCCACTCAAGTCGAAGCTTACTTTTCCTCCATATCGGTCACCCAAGCGACGACGCTCCCCAATTACCTCTTGTCGACTCCAACGTACACGACACCGCCATATGCGATGAACACCTCCGTCCCAGCGACGCTCGGCGAGCTCGTGAATTCCGAATTGGCGACGAGCACGTATTTGCCAATAGTGGCGTCCCCTGCAGGGGTCGCGTCGACGGCGTTGCCGGTGGTGTCGGATCGGTATACGCTGGTGGCGACGAATGCGCAGGGAGAGCTAGTGACGTCGACATATCATATTTCGGAGCCGAGTGTGGTGCTTGGGGTGCCTCCAGGGTGGAGTGGCGCGGGGAGAGTGCGGGGACGGGTGCCTGGTGTGGGTGTGGGTGTGCTTGGTCTAATGGGTGTTGTGGGGTGGGTGGTATTGGTGGTATAGGGCGTGTCAATGGACTTTGTGAGCTGGAGTTTTGGACGATAAAGTGTAGTAACGTATCGTAGTGAGTGGTGTACTCTTAATCATCGAGTGTTCTGAGCATGTTCTCTAGATGTACATAGTCACATGTAGTAAGCTCGGTCGATATTCGAACTATCTCAGTCAACAGTTCCGCTGGCCTACTCCGAGTCTGACGGACGCATAGTCGATGGATGGTATTTATTCCCACCATAAACGGTGTGCATTGGAGGTCCTGCTGATCGGTAGTATATTGAGGCTTTAGATTCATGTTTGCGTTGGAATATTAATGTTGTTGTAATTCAAAGGGGTTGGACCTGAGGCCTAGGCCTGAGGGCCGCGATCATGATGAGGCATAGCAACGATAGCAATAGTGAGCCATTACCGTGACTTATGCCAGTGTGCCTGGCGAAAATGGCCCATATAAGCAACATATAAGTGCTGCCAAGTAGTCCTGTCTATCGACGACTTGTCCGCGTCTTGTGCTTGCCTCTTTTAAGACTTCGCCGCTGGTCATCAGACTAGCTGCCAAGCAGCGTGAAATTTGCTGACGGCGCTGCCCCTGGACCGAATAGTAGCATCAGGGAGCCATTACTTCCGTACTTGGCGAAAATGACCTTAAAAAGTGCTGTCGAGTAGTCTGGAGTCTGGACCACAGGCTAGCGGCCGGGCATCTATTGCACGGCTCTTTTTAGATCAGGTTACCAGAGTCCAGACTAGCTGCCAAGCATTGTGAACATTTGCTGATCGGTTACCCGTGTCGTCGAAAATGACCTCTCAATAAGTGCTGCCAAGTTGTCTGGTGACAGGTGACCAGCCGTCTATCGCCGGCTTGCGGTCAGTCACCATCAATCGGAGACGGAGACGATAGAAGTCTACACGATCAGCCATAGCCATGGTATATAAGAGAGATTGCCTACACTATTGCAGTTCAATCACTCTTTCCCCGAAACCGTCAGGTTCGGACGGACAGATTCTTTCTTGAGTAGTCAGACCATCATCCTCTAGTCATTACGATATTGCACAATGCCCGGGCAACGTCTCGCCCAACCCAACCCGCCCGCGGACCCGTCCAATCTCCCTGATTCCGTGCTAGATTACCGTGCACGGATCAACACGGAGGTTATCACCCCCGCCGAACTCGTCTCACTCCGCAAGTTCACCCGAGCTGCGAATTATCTGGCTGCTGGTAATTAGCCCCTAATGTGAATTCCACTCGGGGTACTGAGGCGTGTGCAAAGCGATGATTTTTCTGAAGGATAATGTTATTCTTGAGCGAGAGCTCACCTCGGACGATATCAAGCCGCGTTTACTCGGGCACTGGGGAACCTGTCCTGGTCTCGTCCTCGTTTACGCACATCTGAATCGTATTATTAAAAAGACAGATGTGGACGCCCTCCTCGTCGTGGGGCCTGGTGAGTCGTGTTTTTGGAGCATGGGTGTATTTAGTGATGCGTATTCCAGGGCATGGCGCACCTGCCATTTTATCTTGTTTGTGGTTGGAGGAATCCCTCGCGCATTTCTGGCCGCGATATTCGCGTGACAGAGCAGGGTTGACGAGGCTCATCACGAAATTCAGTACTCCCGGAGGATTTCCGAGGTGAATTCCATACAGAATCCACATTTTTCTCAAACGCTCATCGCTGTTCAGTCATATCAACGCAGAGACACCTGGGTGTATCCACGAAGGGGGCGAATTGGGATACGCGCTCAGCGTCTCGTTTGGTGCCATCATGGACAATCCGAACCTCGTCGTCGCCTGCGTGGTGGGCGATGGCGAGGCTGAGACGGGTCCGACTGCGACTGCGTGGCACGCGTACAAGTATATCGATCCTGCAGAGTCGGGCGCTGTATTGCCTATTTTGCACCTGAATGGATTCAAGATTTCAGAGCGCACCATTTTTGGGTGTATGGACGATAAAGAGTTGATTGCGTTGTTCAGGTTCGCATGGGTTGTCCTCGATATGTGTGCACTTGACAAATACGTTTCCAGTGGTTACGGGTATCAGGTTTGTATCGTCGACGACTTACAGAATATCGATCGAGACCTGGCGGGGGCTATGGCATGGGCCTTGGGCGAGATTTCCCGTATTCAGAACGCCGCACGTTCGGGGAAACCTATCGTCAAGCCTCGCTGGCCAATGCTGATTTTACGAACCCCAAAGGGCTGGTCGTGTCCTACAAAGCTGCATGGGGAGTTTATCGAGGGATCGTTCCGTTCGCATCAAGTACCGCTTCCCGAGGCTAAGACGTCTGCGGAAGAGCTTAAATTTCTGCAAGGGTGGTTGGCTAGTTATGGTCCAGAGGAACTCTTTACTAGCCACGGACCCACCAAGGACGTTTTGGAGATCATTCCTAACGTCAAGGAAAAGAGACTTGGTTTTAGGAAAGAGGCATATGCGGCGTTCCAGCCACTGGATGTTCCTAACTGGCTGTCGTTTGGTATCGAAAAGGGCCTTGAAGTCAGCTGTATGAAGACGATTGGAACATTTTTACGCGAGGTTATCAAAAAGTGTGTGATTCAATGTTCCGTGTCTTGCTGATGAAGACTTACCTGGCGCCTGCTAGCAATCCAACCACCTTTAGGATTTTCTCCCCCGACGAATTGGTTTCGAACAAGTTGGATACTGTATTCGACGTCACTGGGCGAAACTTGCAATGGGATGTCGCTTCTCGTGCTCAAGGGGGACGTGTCATTGAAATCCTGTCCGAACATACTTGTCAAGGCATGCTCCAAGGGTATACACTCACTGGAAGGACGGCCCTCTTCCCGACGTATGAAGCCTTTATAGGTATCATCCACACGATGATGGTGCAGTATAGCAAGTTTGCAAAGATGGTTCGTATTGTCCATTCGTTTTCTCGGGATCCGTTAACGATTTGCATTACTAGGCGTTTGAGACTGGATGGCGCAATGACATTGGCTCTGTCAATTACCTAGAGACCTCTACCTGGGCTCGACAGGAGCACAATGGTTTCTCGCACCAAAACCCGTCCTTCATTGGCGCTGTTCTTAGTCTGAAACCGAGACTTGCGCGTGTTTACCTCCCACCCGATGCGAATTGTTTCCTGTCTACCATGGCGCACTGTTTGAGAGCCAAAAACTACATTAATCTGATGGTTGGTAGTAAACAGCCGACGACGGTGTGGTTGAGCCCGGAAGAGGCGGATCGTGTACGTTTTTTTTGGTTTTCTTGGGTTGTCGTTGACTCGTACTCTGCTTTCTCAGCATTGCGTGGCGGGTGCCTCTGTCTGGAAATTTGCGAGTAGTTATGACGGCGTGAATCCAGACGTGTATGTGATCTCTTTTGCACATTGTGTTCTGATTTAACAAAATGATCAGCGTACTCGTCGGTATTGGCACAGAGGTCACCTTTGAGGTGATTGCGGCAGCTTCACTTCTCCGCCAGCTGATCCCAGCCCTCCGTGTGCGTGTCGTGAATGTGACGGATCTGATGATCCTTGGTCCGTCGGGGAGTCACCCGCACGCGCTCACCGACGACGACTTTGCCTTGCTTTTCACGCCGGATAGACCTG
This sequence comes from Aureoboletus auriporus, assembly GCA_038089615.1. Taxonomy (NCBI): domain Eukaryota; kingdom Fungi; phylum Basidiomycota; class Agaricomycetes; order Boletales; family Boletaceae; genus Aureoboletus; species Aureoboletus auriporus. The sequence goes on from JBBPLF010000966.1 coordinate 8,107, forward strand.
TTATTGTCAATTATCACAGTTATCCGATCGAGGTCAAGGGTCTGTTGTCGGGCCGGCCCAATCTCGAAAGGATATCTATCGGGGGGTTCGTTGTTACGAGCTCTCAGTGCGTCGTATTGCTAACGAGGGAAAAAAAAATAGGTATCAAGAAGAAGGGACGACGACGTCTCCGTTTGACATGATGTTGTGCAACCTCGTTTCGAGATATCATGTGGCTGCAGCGGCAGTTCGTGCAGGCGCGTTGCATAACGCAAAGGTGGCGACCGAGGCGCATCAGACGGCTACGTATATCATGCACCTTGCGGCAAAGGACAAGGAGTATATCTACCGCGAAGGGCAAGGTCTGTCTGTGTGGGATTTATTTTGTCGGACGGTGGGATTGACTATTTGTTAGATCCCAAGGGTACTTTTGACACGCCTGTCTTTTGAACGTGTGCCAGTGTAAGGTGAATCCCGCGTGTGTGTAGGAATAGCAGTGGGGTGTACAATTTCAGATGCGCGGCGTAAAAAGCGAGAACCTCTGCACTGGATAGTGATCAGTCTAGTTTCCATGCATTGTATTTACTACGGGATTTCAGTGAATGATCAGTGGGTTTCGGGTTATGGAAAAAAATACAATGTTTCACTAATGCATGAATATCTAATGTCTACTCTGACTCTGATTCGCCGTCATCCGATTTCTCCCAGTTAATTCCATATTATATGCAACTGCTATCGCCTGAAACACGAACAAATGATTACTGGATCGCCTAGCGGGGAGTTTCTAATATGAGGTACGATCTCATAATTCTCCATGCCGGAATCAAGACTCTTGAGGGAACTGGCCCAAATATCAATATCGACCAGTATCACCACGACGTCAAACAAATCGCGGACGGTTGGAAGACATTGCTAACATCCGATTAGGAAAATTGCTCAACGTGCACGTCGGCGTTGTGAGTGTTGGTGCAAAACGAACGTTATTGCGCTGGCAGTCAATAGGCGAGAAAGGGGGAGGATTTTAATGCCAGCGCATCATCACCATGAGATATGGACACAGCGCGGTTGCCTGGGAACGAGATGGCGGGTACGCGTGGCGTGGCAGAGGCAAAGGTTGTAGTGGTGGTGTGACTCGTAATGGAACTGGGTGAGGGATGGGACTGGGATGGACTGGCCAGCATGCAGTCAACGACGTCGTCAGAAGACTCAGAGAAGCTCAAAAAGGGCAACGCCGCAACGGGGGATGTGTGTTGGGAAGTGGCGGACGTGAATGCATGAGTTTGGGAATGTCTGATTTATGCATGGCCGGACGACATGGTTGGGTCGATGCGAATACTGCGAAGAAGAACCAGAGGGCCACAAGATTTTGGATAACGATACATATCTCGTTCAGTAAGAGTGTTGGGAAAGACAGAAGTTCAATATTTGGGAGAATAGGACTATTACGTAAGACGTGCCTGCACCATGACCGAAAACCCTCTATGCGAACATCGGCTGGTCACTTGACCACCCGGGGCTCCCCCCGTGGAACTGCATAGGAACGAAAATGTCTAGACCATCGAAAGTGGTCAGGTGCACCGGATGTTCCTTCTCTCGAGATCATCTGGACCAAATCTGGGCGCTCTACTTCGTCCGAGTACTACTATCGTGGGAACTCCGTAGGAGTCGGAGATCGATCTGGTCATATATCAAGATGAACACATCAAGTTCACTCGCGCCCTCAAACATAAGTTACCAAGGAACCCCTGACCCAATAATGTCCCTCATTCTCGCGGTAAACGCGGGCTCCTCCTCGCTCAAGATTTCACTCTACCAGCGGGTATCAGAGGATCCAAGTGCACCCCGCCTTTTCCTGACATCCACCATTTCTTCCATTTCTTCTCCTCCGGCCAAAGTCACGTTTCAACATGTTAATGTACATCAACCAGTCAGACCCCGCGACCCATTCGAGCCCACCATCCACAATCATGAATCTGCGTTCACTTATTTTCTCGGTCGTCTCGAGGAAGAAGATGTCAGCATCGACCGCCAACAGGTCAGACATATATGTCATCGTGTTGTCCATGGCGGGGATTACACGCAGCCTACAATCATCTCAGAAGAGTCTTACCACCACATCGAGACATTGTCTGACCTCGCTCCTTTGCGAGTGCCTTTTTTGTCTCTTCTAGTCTCACCTTGATTAAACTGTCTTGTTGGACAGGCACAATGGTGCTGCGCTGTCCGTCATAAGGGCATGTCTGAAAGCGTTGCCTCATGCACGGTCGATTGCATTTTTCGACACTGCATTTCACAAGGACCTACCTCGCCATGTCTCGACCTACGCTATCAACCAGAAGATTGCGCAAGAACGAGGCCTAAGGAAGTATGGCTTCCATGGATTGAGCTGCGAGTGTCCCATCCTCAGAGAATGTACCTGTGTGCTCATAGGATGTTCAGATGCTTTCATCAGGCGTATGGTTGCTCATCATTTACGCAAGGTTTATTTATACCCCTTTCCTACAAGGTTCAGGGTGCTGACTGTGGTGCCTTAGAATGAAGAAGAGTTGAATATCATTGCACTGCACCTTGGATCTGGGGCATCTGCCTGCGCGATTCGAGGCGGAAAATCCATTGATACATCCATGGGACTCACACCGCTGAGTGGCCTACCTGGGGCCACTAGAGCGGGCGATGTTGACCCGAGTCTCATTTTTCATTACACAAGTGAGCCCCTGGATCGGTTGAGCTACGACACCGTAGCGAGCAAAGAAATCCACGTTACAAGAGTCCGTTTTTCATTTTTTGAAATTCCTCCCCCAGCGCTCACCGTGATGATACAGGCAGAGGAAATTCTGAATAGTCAATCGGGCTGGAAGGCGCTTGCAGGGACCACGGACTTTGGGGAAATTACGAGGAAGGCCGACGTTTCCGCTCCACTATCAGAAGCGCCAGAAAATGAAAATCTGTACACACTTGCCTTCCACGTGTTCCTCGATCGCGTGTTGCATTACGTTGGCGCCTATCACCTGACCCTTCGTGGTGAGGTTGATGCGCTGGTCTTCGCAGGTGGAATTGGGGAACGAAGTCGAGAACTGCGGAGCGCCGTCGGGAGGGCAGTGCATCATTTGGGCTATTCGACGACCGATGAAAGGGCTAATGAGGAGATCGATCAACACGAAGGTGTTGTTATCGACATCGGGAATCGCGATGGGGGGAAACGCTTGTTGGTCTGTAGGACAGACGAACAACTTGAGATGGCCAGAGAGTGTTCACTGGATGCCGAGTTTTGGCTTTGACACACATTTTGTACGACTATCTGACAAGATCGCGATTGAAGTGAATAAGCTTCCCGCGAAGCGTTTGAAGAGTGTCCTGGTGTCACTCAGGTCGTCGACTACAGTTGACGTCCCGTGAGAACGATAAGTGGGTGCGGGGGTGCGAGTATGTGCTTGACCTGGGGGCTCCGTGCGTGTCGGTGATGCGAAGGATGACTGAGAAATGTCAGTGACCCCCAGTGAATCCGGTTGAATGCGGAACGAAAGCTACGATGAAAGGACGAAGAGAAGAGAAATCCGACAAAGGACGAGGGCCGAAACGACGAAGAGAGAGACGATGAAACGGACGATGACGCATGGGGATCGATGCACACGGGCAAAAGATATATTCCAATAATGAAGGAGTACAAGAGTTAACTTATCCTTACTGAACTTCATCGAGCTTGCAACCATTGCCCGGTATACGGTGTCCTGAGCGCATATATACGAGTGGAGACAAGTAACTTGAAGGAGACGGGATAGGCCCAGCGCTTTAGAGTGCCAAAGCTGAAGTGCTGTGGGAATGATTTCGAGCTTTTGTAGTTGCATCGTCACGCCAGCTGGCTTCGCCGCTCAGCATCCCACTTTCTTTGTCCCAGGCCCGTGTTTCATTCAACACTCACCCCAATCTATCCGCTGTTCCCGCATGCCAAACCGGCGGCTCGTCGATCAAGCGTGACTCAACTCGCGCGTCAACAGACACTGGTTCGTCCGATTCGGACTGTTGGTCCCAATTCTCAATACGTTCTACTGTTTCTCACGGTGTTGTCTCTCAAATTGGTCTCGTCTGACTGCACCACGAAAACATGCCCGGCGGCTCCAAAATACCCATTGTCGTATGCGTCCCGTGAGCTATACTGGCGGCACGAGTGCGTGTTTCTCGCCGTTTTTTTTTGGCTGTCTGAGGTGATGTGGACGGATTGGTCAGGTGCATCGGGATTTATTGCGGAAGTCTATCGACTCGAAGGCGTCAGTCCCGAACCAAGCGTTTGGTGAAGCACGCTGATTCGTCGCGTCATGTGTGCTGATGGATTGATTGATTGCAATGGCGCGAACGCGAAATATCACGCTCGTGGATGATATAAGCGGCGCGTTCTCGGACTGGGGTTTCCGATGTGAACCTATGGGTGCCAGTGTGTGTCCATATCACTGGACTTCGTGAGCTGGTGACTTTTGGACGGTAACTGTAGTAATTTATCACAGCGAGTGGATCGTTGGATGTTCTGAGCACATTCTAGGCTGTGCATACTCGCATGGTGCGCTATCCCAGTCCAACGGCCAGTTTCGTTAGCCCACTCTGAGTCTCAATATATGATAACAGGTGATTCAACCTTTAGAGTTTTACCTTTACTTCGGTCAGAAGCTGTGAGCACTGGAGGTTCTGTTCACAGCGGATCCAGCTGGCAATTAGTATCGAGATTTGTGGATAGGGGAAATTTCACTACGTCACTCCGATTCAAGTATGCGGTCATAGTTGGGATGTTGTAATTTGAAGGGTCACCGCGCTCCCCTTTCTACTCTCGACTAGCACTGCACAATGCCCGGCCAACGTATCGCCCAACCAAACCCGCCCGCGGACCCGTCTCATCTCCCTGACTCCGTGCTGGATTACCGTGCACGGATTGGCACGGACGCGGTCATCGCCCCCGCCGAACTCGTCTCTCTCCGCAAGTTCACCCGAGCTGCGAATTACATGGCTGCTGGTGAATAGCCCCTATGCGAATGTGTTCCGAATGCTGAGGGGTATGTATAGCGATGATTTTCCTGAGGGATAATGTTCTCCTCGAGCGCGAGCTCACGTCGGACGATATCAAGCCACGCCTACTCGGACACTGGGGAACCTGT
>JBBPLF010000967.1:0-13215 GCA_038089615.1 Aureoboletus auriporus
GGCGACCACTTTGAAACGACACGGAAGGCATAAGCGCTCTGGCTTTTGCATACGCTTCGGAAGCGCAGAGGCGCGCTCACTCGGGTCTTTCGTTTTAAACTACTTGTCATTACCCATGTCGCGGAACAAGGCAGAGATACGTTCAGTCTTTCGGGTTATATACCATTGTATACTCGAGGGTCGTGGATAACAACGGGCTTTCGACGAGATGAATGTCCGACTAGGCAAGTCCCCTGAGGAGCCTGGCAGACTCTTTCGCGTAGCATCCACAATCTGCCCTTTGTCGCGGGACCCATGCTTTCTACTGAGCGAAGAACCCGATTGATCAGTGACCTAATTGGTGAGTCGCTTGGAGGGCTCAGTTACAATCTCAGACAAATTCACCCGATGCGACCTACTTGAAGTGTCCCTCGACTCGGAAGGGCCCAGCTACGATATACACCGCCTCGGCATTCTGAACCCGCATTGTAGCACTCAGTGGCTAGCCGCCACGATTGTCTTCAGACCCAGAGACAACGTGTTTTGCATTGGGTTGGGTGAAAATCCGACGGATGTGATCAGATCGGTGCCACTGTGCCTCTTGGAACTTGAGATCTTACGAGCCCAACGACGACAGACCCTGACTCGGTAACTCTGCACTGTGTTATTGTTAGACCCAGAGACTACGCGTTTTCCGTTCGACGATGACACCACAAAAGTATGGTTGAAAAATCAAATAACGATTTAAAAGTGCGCGTAGCCTAAAAAAAGACTCGAGGTGGCCGATGTACAATAAAATAAAAAAGCAACTAGCTGAGTGTGCCATCAAAACACTCTGTCCATCGTTCCCCATGCACAAAACGACTCATATCGAATTGTATCATCGGAACACTAGCACCGATAACCACGCCCACTGGAGGTAAGCAAAGGCCAGACCTCGGGTAGTGGTGTGGTATCCGAAGGACGAGGGCACCATTTGTACTTCGAAGCCAGCCATCATCATGAAGTTTCCATGTAGATAGATTGTGGTAATCGAAGACGGGTGGTAAGGACGCCAGATCCTGAGAGTCGCGGATAACGGCGTGCTTTCCATGAGGTGAAAAGCTGACTGATCTGGTCAAAGGAGTGAATGGTTTGAAGAGCCTAGCAGATCTTGGCTGGGAGACCACGTGCTTTGCATTTGTCTCGGCGTCCCAAACTCGCACTGTCTTGTCGGAAGACCCGGAGACGACGCGCTTTCCGTCAGGTGAGAACCCCACTGAAAAGACTGGTCCAGTGTGTCCGTTGAAGGGCCCAGCTATAACAGACCCTGTCTCGGCGTCCCAAATTCGCACTGTATAGTCGCCAGACCCGGAGACGACGCGCTTTCCGTCAGGTGAGAACCCGACCGACATGACCCAATCAGCGTGCCTTCTCATAACACACTGCAAAGATGGCATGAGATCCACACCGCCACCTTTCAGTCGAACTACCTCCCGCAATTTGTCGCCGTATATCCGTTGAATATGCGAACTACGTCGCCACATCGGCAATGCAGACACATACAAGTGTGGTGTGCTCTGAGAAACGATTCCTCGAAAAATCGTCATGAACTTGACGACCTCATATGCGAGATCAGCCAACTCCTTGTCACTGCTCTATTTCATCGTCAATTCAGAAGAATATATGACACGAGAGGTTGACTCACCCGATACCATTGCTCAAGTATTTCCATGACTGGTATGGCCACCTTGTCTTCACCCACCAGACTCAGTGCCTCCAACCAAAAAAGTAATCGAAATCGCATGAAGTACTCGATACCAGAAGGCCCATCAAACTCAGACGGTTCAGTGTTCGAGAGATGGAGATGAGTTGCGAAATGTTGACAAGCGTATTTAAGGGGATCCGGAATAGAATTATGAACGCGTTCACGTAGGCCAGGGACGTCCTCGTTTAACAAATGAGACGTCTCAAGATCGCATATGTTGAATCGCAGTTTCTCCGTCATGAGGTGCAGACAGCAATGGACCAAAAACCGATGCCGATCCGATAGATCGATAAACCATGGCTTCTTCCCAGACCGTTTCGGATTCGTGAGATAGTCGGTAACAGACGCGTGAAGGGTCCTGATGGGTTTATCTTGACTGTATTGAAGGAGGTACCGAAGAGATGACAGGATGGTAGATGACGAATGCGTCAATCCTAGAAGTTGATCAATGACCGGAATGGTCATCGGCACCTGTCCAACAAGAACAGTACCGACAATGGTGTGGAACTCTTCGACAAAGCGGGGATCTTTCCAGTTGCCAGCTGATTCCAGAACCGTAGCAAATAGGCTATCAAGCCTTTCAATGCTGGTGGTACTGTCCGACATGAGCAGGTACTCAAGGCTCGTTTGTGGATGAAATGCATTTTCAACGAACGACGCCGTCGTTGTCGCCAGGATGAAGACCCCCTCCATGTAACGTGACGGTTTAAGCATCGTTGGACTTCCCGGCCAGTTAACTTGTAGCCGAGTTGAAGGGCGGGTCTGACGGATTCTAGGCATGCGATCGTATAAGAATTTGAGCACATCCTCTGCGGATGGTAGAAGTTCGACCCGAGTCATGCGATGAATGTTTGAAGATGTCATGAATGACTTTTCGATGTCCAGTTCGGTACGACTGGTAATGAGAAATTTGAGTGGGGGTGGGAGGGACGCGAACCGCTTCGCCACAAGGTCCATGAGCACCCTACGTGAGTTCTCGTCTCCACGAGAGCATCTAGTATGACGAGAACAGGGGAGCGAAGGTTTCCTCGGCATGTAGTCAATGGTTCAAGCAGAAGCTTTGTAAACTGAATGTCAAGGGATTCCGTAGCGATCTTGGGGTTCTTCTTGATAGCTTCCAAGATAACAACATGGATATCCGAATTGTTGATGGTGAGTTGATGGGCGATGGTGCGGATAACGAGGCTAGGATGACTCGAGGCGGGGTCGTTCTTGTCGAAGAATAAGTACGCAACGCACAGACCTCCAGGGTCCGGGTCGGCAACAGAGCATTCCTCGGCAACAGAGTGGGCGATGGCACTCTTGCCTAAGCCAGCATCACCACAAAGCCAATAGATGTTGGTGTTGGAGGATACGTCGTTGGCCCAATGAAGAATGGGATCTATGAACTTTCGACGAGTGCCCTTCAGACATGCCTTGCGCCCGGACGGATCCATTTTGGCAGGACTGAGGACTTTTTTGAGAAGCGTTGACAAGATCTATGTATAAGCTATCCCAGTGGGAAATGGCGGAAGTTTATCGACTGACTTTGGTCAGCATCTCTGTCTGTCGAATTGGATTTAACCATTCCTACTTTTGAAGTGCGTGGTTTTGGCTTGTAGATATCAGCGTTTGACATGTGGGCTGGCGAGAGCGTAGAGATAGATGAAGATGAAGGGTATGGGTTTACAATTCAATAATCAAGACAGAGATGCAGTTTAAAGGGGCGTGCCAATCTGTAGCGTGATACGACAGGGAGCTGCAGTAGTACGATTCCAAAAGAGAGGATGGACGCGGCGTTTGAGCGTCTCTTGAAGGCTTAACCAGGCTATCCTAACCTACTTGATGTAAGGATACTGAACGAGCCCTTAGTAAGCCTCGCTGAGGCCTTGAGGTGCGGTGCTGTGCATGACGTGATCAGCTAGACCCTTACAAGTTCACCCGGATGTCAATATTCTGCGTCCCCGTCCCCTCCCTCATCCCACCAGACTTCCTCCCTGCCCTACGTACGGTCCACTGCCAAGACGCGCACACGCACCTGACCCCACCGACGCACCATGACCGGCAAACAATTCCTCCATTCGACGATGCCAGGTCCGTCCCATTGAGCATCCAACACAAGATGCCGCATCATTCCGCGCTGGGCGAGCCCGCGTTCGCGCGGTGATACACGTCTGAGAGCGTCCGGACGGTCGCAGCGACGTTGTTGGGATGCGACCCCCACGCAGTGCAGCTGTATCATACCCAGGGTTTCTGGATCTTTCGTCCCTTCTTAGTGCATGCCCATTGGGGCACACCGTGGCAATGGGGCATGCGTAAGAGTAATTTTCCTCAGATCGGGTGTTTCACAACTATCGCCTTGGCGTATTATGTAGGACGTCGGTCACAATAACAACGCTCAGCCTCCTTCGCCGTCGCAGACGGCCCTAGTCGTACAATAGCTAGCGTACTCTGTCATCCCCCATGCTTGCTCCGTCTGGAACGATGTACAGTAGACGAGCGCTCCAGACTAATTTTAAGAGATTTGATCGCCTGAACGATCTCAGCTATTGCCAAAGCGTTCAACGCAAAGAACAGGACCAATGGACCATCTCCTCACCTGCCAACTTGGGACTATCTGCCTCGAAATCATATCGCTTGTTCCTGCTGTCCCCCTGCACGACAACCTTGAAGAGCGTCGACGTCTTTTGTGATTGTTGGCAGACTAACACACTCTTGACGTGAAATGAGAGTGTCCTGCCACTATCAAACACTGCCTTGGCCTTGTTTGCAGAAGGCATGATCTTTGCGCAGAGGCCGTCAGGAGATCACAGTCGAAAGGTCGTCGATCAACTCGACTCACGTGAACGTAGAAACCATCAATAGCCAATGTACGCTCCTGGCGAGCCAGCATGCGCATCTTGCGATATATTGTATATCGCTGTGTTTTTCGACGACGTGCATGAGATGGGAATCAATGTAAGAAACAAGCGAAGGTCAACCTTGTATGCGGTGGAATAGTCCGTTCCAGCGTTGGGGTGCATCTCGGGCACATCGGAAATTCTCTTGAAGATGGACGCTAGTACGCAAACGCATTCATGATGGTGCAAACGGGTGACGAATGTTACTCACCGTTTGGGTCGGTCGTCCGTGTGGCGCGTGTTTCGGGCTCGATGCCCATTTGAGGTAGCATGGACCGCTTGACCAAAGTGAGTTCACGTTTCCCTTCGAGGGATGCTACGGTGCGATCGAGATAAATCAAGATGTTGAGGTCGTTGAGAATGAGTGCATAGTCTTTCGGGTTCGCAAGTTTACGCTTGCGGCACACGAGTTCCAGCGCTTCTTGCATGTACATACCCGCCGATCTAAGAAACGAGTGAGCATCTAATGAATAAGCGAGTGAATCACATACACCGGAATTGTGGTGGAGATGTGGACTGCGTCAGCGGTATCCGCGACACGTATCCGAAGAAAAATGGGGGGTCCATGACTCGATGAAGGGCCGAGGGATGATGACAGTATCGGAGTTGTACCGAAGAGGGAGCTTGCTCCAGGCTGAGTTACCGGAACAGAGGGTGGGACGAGACTTGGCGCAGGCAGTGCGTCGGCTTTCTTTGGTGCTGCAATGATTCTCGAAGGTCTCCGTTGGATTTTGCTTTCTAATTGTTCATTCTGTTGAACTGGATAGCAAGATGAACACTTCTTCCCCAGGGTACAGCGAGACAAACGAACTCTGAAGAGCAGTCGCAGCCAAAATCGCGAAGGCATCAAAGTTAAACTTTGAAATTTTTCCAGTACGATCCGGAGCTGAGATGGTTTCGATGAAACACTTCGCGTCGTACATACTTGAAACTCACGAGGAAAGTCTTCGTCGACTTCTCCGTCGTCCTCGGCGATTCGCATGATCCACCCTATCCCAGACAATTTTGGGTGATTCTCGCTCAAGCCTTCGTCGAGCTTCGGTAGCCATCCCTCTTCCCAATAACTCCATAATGCAAATCCGATAACTTCTTCAACCGTTGCATCTTGTCGCACATTAAGATTCATGACTTTTCCCTTCGGTTCCAGTGCGTGCGGGAAAGAGACCTTGACGTCCATTGATGCAGCCTCTCCGCGCCCGGAAATGGCGCCATATAACTCGCTAAAGGGGTTAGCAGAACCACCGGTCGAGGCAAGTAGCGATGACAAGGCAGAGATCCTTGGCAGTGATGGATGGATCATATTTCGCGAGAAATCAATGTCTGACGCGGGAGCGTCAAGGAGGATAGGTAGAGATATCGAAAGACCCCTCTTGCGTCCTTCCGGCTTGGCGACAAGAAAAGTCGAGCGATGGTCAGCCGGCGGAGGTGGGTTGACCATCTCAAAGTGGACGTCAATACCCTCGTCATGCTCGGGCAGGGACGGCTGATCGTGAGACTCGTCGATGCGAGCCTCTGTAACGGGGCTGAGGCGGGACCGTATACGAGCGTGTGGACCGACGTAGGAGAACGAGCCAAAGGCTGAAGGATTCGATGCAGACATGACAGATGCAGGCCCTGACAGGACGGATCCTGCGTCTGAGGCACTGTCGAAACCGACACCAGGTGTGCGAGTAGCAGCAAAATCACTGTATTACTAGTGAGCTATCCGAGGAAACGGAGCGCAAAGAGGGGCGTACGGATCGAATTCATCGCCCTCATCCATATTGTCACCTCGATCAACGAGGTCAAAGTCGTCGTCATTGTCGTCCTCGAGAATGCCGTCATCTTCGTCGGAAGAAGAGAGTTCGGGATTAAGGTATTTGTTCACGTCAGAAGCGGGTCTCGAATTGGCGCCTTGGCCACGGCGTGCGAGCAAGCGCAATTTTCTCCGGGCTTCCATTTCTGCAGCGCCTTTGAACTTGGGGATGAACTGGACCTCTTTTGCTGGCGGTTCGGGAGGGGGAGGGTCGTCCTTTTGGGACGGCCGAAAAGCGACAGACAGTGTAAGTTCGGGCTCTTGTGAGCGCGGAGCATCGGTGTCGGGAGGGGCGACGGGGGTGACGCGGGAGAGGGTGGGTTGGAGAGTAGTAGATTCTGGCTCTGGTTGAACGAGACTGGGCCTGCTGGCCGCCTGTGATGCGCGTCTAGAAGACGAAGCGCGGCGACCGGTGACGCGCATGCCTAGGGCGCCAGAGCGGTTGCCCATGATGGTCTGGTGGTGTCTGAGCCCGGTAGCGGGGCCCCTACGGGACTGGAGTGGAGGGTTGTCGTCAGAGTCTTGCTCGTCATCGGATATGGGTGGGCTGGAGGGATATTCAAGCTCTGGCCAACGAGAGACGTCTGCGAGGGATGCGGCGAGAATGTATGGGTTAGATGTGTAAGACGAGCTGAGAGATATGATGCGACCGCCGTATGGGTCGTCGACGTTGCGGAGATAGGAGAGTCTGAGACTGTGAACGAGATAGCTAGAAGGATGTGAGCACGATGAGGAGGAGTGATGATGAGACGTACCCTGGATCGCTGACGAGGGACATGATCGTGGTGGTCAAGTCGCGCTACCAGTGAACCTCGACGTCGCCATGCTGGTCCCCATCGCCTGCAGGTTCAGTACGTACTCGCTCTGGACGTTATTCTCGCAGCTGCTAAGCCGTTCAAAGTTCCGTATGATCAGTGGTTCGTCACCCATCTCGACGACGAGTGCAAGGTAAAACAGATAAAACATTGGATCCTGTCAAAATGCAATCTCGTCCAGTCCCCGGGCCCACAAATACACCGTTCAGTGTCCCCCATCACCTTCGCGCCCAGCATCCGATCCAGCCCCTCCGTCGACAGCCTCGATGACGGATACAACGAGGACGACGAGTATTCCGACCAAGACTTGCCCCCCCGCAACGCCCCGTCCAAACTCCCAATCTACCCTCTCTCATCCTCCAAAGCCAATACCAGCAGCCCCCTCGTCGACCGGTACTCCCTTATATCCTTTTCCACAGGCTCCATCCTCGAGGACGAGTTCACCCTCGCGTGGTACAATCTCCGGCCTTATGAGCTCCTCGAGATGCACCCGGTCGGCACCGTCACCCCACTGCAGCGCGATGTCCTCGCAGAATATATACAGCCATACTTCCAAGCCAAAGTGAGAGTGCTGCGTGTCGTCTGGAACCACAGATCTGGTCGTTTCGAGGCACCCGGCATCGATGAGCAGATCGCCTTGGACTCTCTCTCCCCAAAGTCGAGCAGCTTCAATCAGTCAGACAAGAGACGCAAGACAAAGGTTAACTGGAAAGCGCGCTGGGTCGTTATCAACCGAGGAATCCTCTCCCTCTGCAAGGAACACGTGGTACATAGTTCCCTCGGATGTTCTTCACAATCTCGCTGATCGCCGAATCTCAGACGAGCCCTCCATTTCGCCAATTCGCGTTGAACTCCATAACCGCACTCCGTGGCACAGACGCACTTGAGCGCGCATTTTCCATCGCTACCGGTACTCAGCCTCGAGTTGTTTGCATCAACTTTCGACCCCAGACAGTCTCACTCACTAGCGTCGCTTCTCCGCTGCCATCTTTGCCATCTTCTCCAACTTTCGAAGATAACATCCATGAACCGCTTTTACGCATGGACTCGGGGGTAGCGGAACAGGAAGACTACAGAGACAAGGCTAATGAATACGACCCAAATGGCTCCTACGGGAAAGGCGAATGGGTTATTCTGGATATGCTCGACGATCATGGTGAGTTTACTCGTCTCTCGAGAGTGAGCATCAAGTAAAGTACTTTCAGCATTCTCGAGCATTCTCCGCATCCTTCACCGTGAAGCTCCGCAACCACTGTCCTCTTCATTTGCCCCCTCGTCATCCATCATCGCCGTTTCCCCACACCCGACCATTTCGAAATCGTTCGGCCCATACGATACGATTCCGTATCCAGAATGGCGCGCCCATACCGTCAAAAACGCACGTAAAGCTGGAATGGGAGACATCGGTAAACCGATGGCATGGGTACTGTGGACCGAAAAGGGACTCGGGGAGTCCCTACTGGGCAACATTCGACACCATCGTCACGCCTTCTTGCAGGAAATGCAATACAGGACGACCATTCCATCAGACCTGTATGGAGATGGAAGTGGCGACGAAAGTGACGAAGAGAGTGAGATGGAGTGGGAAGGATGGATGAGGGACTTGGAGCGTCAAGGTCGGGTGAAGCAGCGGTCAGGGAAGGGGGGCAGGCCTGCCCCGTCTAGCTCCAGTGTGACTTCTTCGCCATCTCCGTCGGAAGCGTCACAGCACTCCAGAGCCCACTGGTACGGCTGCACGGAGATTCCCTATTCGCCGGAGAGGATGAGACCTGTCACCGTCAGCACGGTTAGCGTTGGGGTGGCATCCCCAATTCGACGACGTTCCTCGACGGTGTCAACAGAGGCAGCCACGCCAAGAAAGCAGGGCAAAAGCAAACAGGACAGGGAATGGTTCCCAAGCATATCCGCGAATAGCGCTCGCGCGCGAACTGTGAGCACGTCCACAGGCGCGCCATGTACACCACGAACTCCGATCCGGCACGCACACTCGAGTTCAAATTTGAGGATCGTGTCCTCACCGTACGACTCGGATGTGGGCGTGTCACCGTTGCATCCAGTTCCTCCCTCACCTTCAAAACATCCTAGTACATTTTTCCGTGGCATGTCTATGCGGGCTGGCAAGATTGTCAGAGGGCTCGAGTCTGCTATCGATTTTGTAGATGAAAATACCGAAGTGTAGGATAGTCATAGTCATAGCTTATGTAATTTTCATTAATATCTTGTGACGCGTGACATGGTCTGTGCGCAGGCCACGAAAGGTATATAAACGGGGGGCAAATAACGGGAATCCTTACCACTCTGGCCTTTTGGCTTAGATCAAGTGTAGTATCTGTTCTTAATAGTTTAACCACTATTATGGGGGCACCGCCCCCATTCTTTGGTTATCAAATTTTTGCCGCTCTTGACCTCCGCGAGCTCTGCTTGCACCTCCGGGGGCGTGATGACCTTGCTACTGCATTGCCGGCTTGTGTTGTCGGGGGATCTTCTTCGCTTGTCTTTTCTTTGCTCTTTCCTTGCCAGGGGTCATTTGACTGTCTGCTGAGACTGGGCAAACAAAACTCAATGTTCAAATGGATCTTCAAGTTTTTGCATCTTGCTCTTAATTTATATATTGCTATAGTTTTTAGGGCATCCCCTTGCTGAGCTTGGATTTGAGCCAATCAATTTGGTCTTCCAGTCATCTTTCTTTTGATATGTTTATGTAGTGTGTTGAGTCTTCCATGTTGGTTTGTTTGCATGTTTGGGTTTTTTGATGGATTGTGGATTGTATGGGCATTGATATCAACCATGTCATTTTTTTGTCTGCAGTTTGTGGTCATGTTGTGAATTATGGTATGCATTGCTTGTTATGCTGTCCATTTCACATCTAATCATGTATTCAGTGCTGTCTTTGTTATTTTGGTGCTTTCTGTCTGCCTTCTGATCTGTCCTACATGTACAGATGCCCCCCAGCCATTTATCCTAATGTTATACAGTGATTCACAAAATTGTCCCAATGTTTGGTACATTTTCATTGTTTGTTAAATAACTATGGAATACAAACATATATCAACAAGATGTTGGCACATGAATGGAAGCATTTACTCATGGCTATGTAATGGTTAATGAATTATGTAAATCAGATCAGAAACCATGGAGATATATATAATTTAAAACTGTTACTCATTGGGACAATTATGTGAGTATTATTTAATAATATCAGAATCTGATGCTCCATCATTTCTATGGCAACCAACTATCAATATATTGTTACTATGGTGATGTTATATGTCATGTGACCAATATTTGTGCTATTTAAACCAGAGATATATTATCAAAACCTTTCAATTCTCCAATGCACCCCATCTCCTCTGCTCAAAAGGAAAATATCCACTCTTTTGCTTCTAATGATCTTTCTACTTGCCAGGTTGCCCTCAAAACTGGTGCTGGCAGGTCTACTGTATCCAGGATACTCAAAGATATTCTTCCTAATCGACTGGTTCCTATTTCTGGATGCCCTTCCATGCTTTCTACTTGCTTTCAACAATCCATTTTGACTCAAATCACTACTGGCAAGGCTGTTAATGCTGTTCAAGCCACTAAACACATCAATACCATCATCTCTTATCTAGTCTCCTCAGAAACAGTGAGAAGGCTCCTTAGGAAAAACTCATTCAAGGCAGTGGTAAATAAGAAAAAGCCCTTGCTTAGTGCAATTCATATGAAAAAGTGCTTGAACTTTGCCTTGAAGCACAAGGAGTGGACTGTAGAGGATTGAAAAAAGGTAATATGGTCAGATAAAATTAATAGGATTGCATCAGATGAAAGGCAGTGGGTGTGGAAAAAGGCTGGGAAGGGGTTGATTGAAAGGGAGGTCCAGGGCACAGTCAAGTATGGTGGGGGAAATATCATGGTATGGGGTTGTATGGGTTGGAAGGGTGTGGGAAGACTTGCTGAGGTTGAGGGAAAGATGAATGCTGAGCAGTATGTGGACATCCTGAGGAACAACTTACTGCTCAACATGGAGGAAAGTGAAATCAATATGAAGGATCTTATTTTTCAACAGGACAATGACCCCAAACATACCTCCAAAAAGGCCAAGGAATGGATGGAAAACAATAATATCACTCTTCTGGACTGGCCTCCACAATTCCCAGATCTCAGCCCTATTGAACATCTCTGGAATCACATCAAAAGGGAACTTTGCCAATATCCAATACAGGCCAAAGGAGTTTGGGATATACAGTGTATGGGATAGAGTGGCAGAGGTGTGGGAAAAGATAGAGCCAGAAGTATGTCAGAAGTTGATTGAAAGTATGCCTAAAGGGATTGAAGCAGTGATCAAGGCCAAGGGGGGTTATACTAAATACTAAAACTGCATTTATTATGTTTTTGAAACCACACTCATATAATTGTCCCAATGAGTAACAGTTTTAAATTACATATATCTCCATGGTTTCTAATCTGAGTTACATAATTCATTGACCATTACATAGCCATGAGTAAATGCTTTCATTCATATGCCAACATCTTGTTGATATATGTTTGTGTTCCATAGTTATTTAACAAACAATGAAAATGTACCAAACATTGGGACAATTTTGTGAGTCACTGTATATTCGGCTTCTGCTGTTGATAAGTTTACAGCATTTTGCCATTTTAAGCACCACGTGATGGCACCATTCCTGAGCAAAAATACATATCCTGTGATTGATACACAGTCCTTGAAATTAGCAAAATCTGCATCTGAGTAACCATAAAATTCATTTGTTAGTGTCTCAGATAATTTGTCCACTGTATATTTTATGCTCCATGTCCGTGTTCCTTCCAGATATCTTAGGACATGCTTTGCTGCACACCAATATTCCATATCCAGATTTGCTGAAAATGACGCGAGGCATGATACTGCATAAGTTATATCGGGATGTATGGCAATGGCTGCATACATTAGTGAGCCAATCAATGAGGCATATGGTAAACTTCCCCCTGATCCAGGTTCGTCCACTTTATCAAGCTTTTTGAACAGATCCATTGGCATCGCAACTGCATTTGCATCCGTCATTCCAAACCGATCGAGAATTGATTCAATATATTGAGTTTGTGTGATTTTAAGAGTCTTTTGCTCTCTATCATGCTCGATCTCGATTCCAACAATTTTAGATGAATCCCCCATATCTGTCAATTTGAACAGCGATTGTAATTGTCACTTAAGTCCGTTCATGACAGAGGGTTTATTAGTAAACAATAATAGGTCATCGACCCATACTGTAATTATTTCGATGTTGCCATCATTGCACCATATATAGACACACAGATCTGAATGTAGATGGATAAATCCATCATTTGTAAAACATTTATTGAGTTCCTCATTCCATTCCTGTCCGGATTGTTTTAATCCGTACAATATTTTTATGAGGTGACATAGCCTCTGAGTTTTGTCATCACACCCTTCAGGTTATTTCATATATATTTCCTCTTTTAGCATGCTGTTAAGGTATGCCCCTTTTATGTCCATTTGCTGGATTTCCCAGTCTTTTCAAACTGCTTGTGCGATTATTGTGCATATGGTTTCAAGGTGCACAACTGGAGAAAATGTTTCATTATAATCTACTCCAGGTTTTTGTGTAAACCCTTTAGCTACTAGATGAGCTTTATATTTTAATAACTCGCCATCTTTACCATACTTTTTAATAAATACCCATTTGTTATCTATAGGTACCCGATCGGGTAGTGGATCCCTTAATTCCCACGTACCCATTTGATCGAGTTGTTTTAACTCATTCTTGATGGCTTTTTCCTATTCAGGCCATTCTGGAGACGATTTTGCCTCCTTAAGTGTTTTTGGGTCTGCCTGTCCCAAATTTGTTTGTGTGAATGCAAAATATACTGCATCAGCACTTGACGTATGGGGTTCTTCATCCTTATCCGGTGCTGGCTCAAGATTAGGTAAGTTTACCAAATCTGGAGATAATCATGCTTGATACATTGTCTCATGCTACAGTGACTTCCAAAATTGAGTCA
>JBBPLF010000968.1:0-13213 GCA_038089615.1 Aureoboletus auriporus
TACTAAATATCACTAGAGTGACATGCACAACCGAGAGGGACTGACCCTGAACAAGATCTGGGATGCTGTCTGTGACTTCGACCTGTGGCCACTATATATGATGTGAGTGCGAGTGAATCGTGTACAAGATCATTACCGACGCCGTTCATAGCAGCCTTTCGTACGGAATACCTGCGGGCCCACCTTCCACGTACTTTACCCTTTTGCTTCGACATGCAGGGCAAGTCAACGTTATATAGTTGCACCGATCCACCGCTGACTCGAAGGTCTAGATTTACCACCTTCAGCACCAACTTGCTGACCGTACCCTACCAAGTGATGGGACTCGTCAACATCTTTGTCATCACCCTCGTGTCACAGTTGGTGAACGAACACGCCTTTGTGGCGATGATGGGTGACGTATGGGTGATGCCGTTTCTGGTGGCCATATACGTGTTACCATCGAGCCCGCACCCATGGCTCTTCTTCGTCCGTATTCTTTGCACGTTGTACGGGATGGAGCTCATCGGATGACAGGGACTACTTACTGGACTCCTTTCGCATCCGTACGTTTCCCATGTCCATTGTTTGTTTTTTTCGTCATGTGTGCTAAACATCTTCATCTCAGCGCTAGTCGCCCGATTCAAGTAGGTCCATGCGTTTATGAAACGGATGCGAGACTGATGATGGTCAGCTGGGCTGGATTTCCAGGAATTCAGGCGGGGTGGGGAATCGTGCCGTCACTGCGTGCTTGTACAACATGTACGTCCACGCGCCATCTCTCTCAGAGCCCATTAACGACGTCACGGCTCTCCATAGGTTCTCCCAAGTATGTTCGATCGTTATTTCTCAGATATATGTTGCTAGCGATGCGCCCAGATGTACGTGCCCCCTCCCTCTTTTT
Source organism: Aureoboletus auriporus (assembly GCA_038089615.1). Taxonomy (NCBI): domain Eukaryota; kingdom Fungi; phylum Basidiomycota; class Agaricomycetes; order Boletales; family Boletaceae; genus Aureoboletus; species Aureoboletus auriporus. The sequence continues at coordinate 884 of JBBPLF010000968.1, forward strand.
TCGTTTCAGCGAGGGCTTCTCACATACATGTTTCTGCAGACGAACGGGGGAATAGGATCTTGATTATTGTTTGTGCGATCAACATGGTGATATTGTTTCCCGGCACCAAGCTGTATTATATCTGGCGAAACCGTCAGCGTGCCAGGGTTTGGGACCGCATGACGATCGAGGTGAGTGATTTCCATCAAACGATATCGACGCGCTGACCGGGAAGTGTTAGGAAAAGGCGGAGTATTTGAATGGGACCAAGGACGTTGGGAATGGGCGGCTTGATTTTCGGTTCGCACACTGAGATGCGATGGATAATTATGTACATTTTTTTTTTCATCGTAGGGTTCAAAGTTGTGTAACATCAAAGGGACTGTTTAACGGAAGACACTGACTCGAAATGTAGGCGGGGTTGGATAAAGTCAAGTGGATGCTTTGGGTGACCTTGCAGGCGGGAAGCACTATCTCTGGTTCCATTTAAAATGGTCTTGCGATTTATTCTGGCGTGTCGCACTGGGTGCTAGAAATTGGAGCAACGAAATTAGCTTATTGACTGCGAGGATGTCACTGCATGCTACGTTGTTTAGCATAGCTTAAGAACGGTCCGACGATTTTTCTGCTCAACCCTCACTTTCTCCCTCTTGTCGGATACCGCTGCAGTTCCCTGTTGTGTCACTGTGGAATCGGTACGTTCTTTTTTGTCTTACATCTCTGCATCTCTGCAAACCGTTACTAATCTTCACCAGAACCAGTACAGTTCTTCCTCATCTACCTCAAGGTTCTCGCCACTTAATACCCATACATCCATAGTCTGTATCCGCAAGCCAGAAATTTTCTGAAGGCTATTACGATTGTTTAAACCGCAAACTTCACTGGAAGTCGCAATAATGACATCCACTTCGACGGGCAGTCATGGAGAGCAAGGTCGGTTTATATGTTATCATCCTTTCCTTTGGTTTATACATCTTCTCAGCGCTTCTGAACCAAATCATCGATCCTACTGAAATGTATCCATCTGCCACATCTACTGCGACGACCGGTCATGGAGAGCAAAGTCAGTCGATGTGTTTCCCCCACATTCTAAGTTCACGAATAATTCTTCCTAGTGTTTCTGAACCAAGTCTTCGAGACGGATCTGTCTGTTACATCTACTTCGATAAGCATTCAAACTAGAGAGCCCTGTCGGTCGATATACTTTGACCATTTCTATCGCTCATGGATGTCATTAGCGTGTATCAATCAAGTCTTCGATCTTCCCGAAACGGATCTACCTACTATATCCACTTTGACGGCCAGTCATACAGACCAAAGTTTGTCGATATGTTTTCACCATTTTCTATGGCTCATATCTTGAACCAAGTCCTCGATCCTGGCAAAACGACCTGTTCTGCTACATCTACTTCGACGACCACCCATACAGACCAAAGTCAGTCAAAATGTTTTCGCCATGTTTATTGCTCATAGAAATTCTTAGCACTTCTTGATCAAGTGCTCGATCCCGCCAAAATGGATCCGTCTGGACGGAAGTCATGTCTAAAGGGCACACGTCGAAAGTTCATCGACCCCATTCTCCATTGGGTCGACGACTTATCCTCCGACACCAACGTGTATTGGCTTTATGGTGATGCAGGCTTCGGGAAGAGCGCCATTGCCAACTCCGTTGCTGAGGAACGGGGAGGACTACGTGTTGGATACCTGTTCTTTGACAGGAACGACCCCATCTCGAGTGATCCTAAACTCGTTATCCGCACTATTGCCCATCAACTCGCGATCAACAAGTCAGATATCCAGGTTCCTATTCTGGAAGCTGTTGAGAATAATCCCAAAATAGCCACCGAACCGCTCGCCACTCAATTCACCGAGCTTCTTCATGAGCCTTTCACTGCATTCCAACACAAACTGAATTCCCCTCTCCTCGTCATTCTGGATGCTCTTGATGAATGCGGGGACGCCAAAACTCGTCGGGTCCTCGTGGATCTTATAGCAAAGAAGTTCACCTCACTTCCTTCCCCACTCAAATTCCTGATCACCAGTCGTGCTGAATCGGACATCCGAACGCCCTTCATGACATCTCCCACCATTTATCGCATCAATCGGGTCGAGCTTCCACCATCCACGGAGGATGTCCTCATGTTCTTATACGATGCCATGCCTAGAATCCGCGCGACCCGCCCCTCGAGTAGGCTACGCTTTAACTGGCCGGGGGGTCCCATGATGCTTAAATTCTCACGTTTCATGGAGGGGGTGTTCATTTTGGCGTCAACGACGGTCTCATTCATTGAAAGTTCTATCAATCCAACAAACACCCTTTATTATCTGCTAACGTCGAACAGTACCAGCAGCATCGAAAGACTCGATAGTCTATTTGCTACTGTTCTGGAGTCTGTTGCCGACTGGACGGATGACTGCTTCGTGGACAAATTCCGCGCCATTGTCGGTGCTGTCGTTGTCGGACAGGCACCAATGACCATCGTAGCCCTCGATCAACTTCTAGGATTGAAACGTTCATCATGCACGATCCTTTCATCTCTTCGCTTTCTCCTTCGGTACAGTGAAACTCAGCCAATCAGGACACTCCATGCTTCTATTGCCGACTATCTCACGGACCCGAAGCGCTGTGGGAACAAGCCATGGTTCATCGATATTTCGGATCGGCACCAATTTCTGGCCCGTTGCTGCCTGCGACTCATGAGGGAACAACTGCGTTTCAACATGTGCGGTCTTGAGACATCTTATCTATTAAATAAGGATGTCCCTGGCCTACATGAACGTGTTCAGAAGACGATTCCAGAGTCCCTCAGATACGCTTGTCAGCATTTCACGACTCATATCCATCTCTCGAATACGAAACCGTCAGACCTTGACGGAGATTCGGATGTGGAGTCCTTCATGTGTTCTGGAATTCTGTATTGGTTGGAGGCACTGAGTCTGATGGATGAAACCCAGGTGGCGATACCAGCGATGGAAATACTCGCGGGGTGGTATCGGGTGCGTCAATTTCTCCTATTGAATTTTGCATCAATTGAGGAAGGAATAGAACAGCAACAAAGAATTAGCAGATCTGGCATCTGAAACAGTCAAGTTTCTGGCGGTGTTTCGGGGAATAATTTCTCAGAGTGCACCGCACGTGTATATCCCTGCGGTGCCGATGTGGGCAAAGAGATCGCATATTCGACGAGTGTACGGTCACAAACTCAGGGAGATTGTTCGAGTGAAAGAAGGTGGTATTGAACACATGCCATCATTGCAGAGCGTTATGAGAGGGCACACTTCTTGGGTCACATCAGTCGGGTTTTCACCTGATGGTAAGCGCGTCGTCTCTGGGTCGAACGACAACACGGTGCGCATTTGGGATGCCGAGACAGGCTCTATCGTCGCTGGGCCCTTCCAGGGACACTCTTCAACGGTCACATCAGTCGGGTTTGCACCTGATGGAAAGCGCGTCATCTCCGGGTCAATGGACAAGAAGGTGCGGATTTGGGACGCCGAGACAGGTTCTGTCGTCGCTGGGCCCTTCGAGGGACACACTGAGGAAGTCACATCAGTCGGGTTTTCACCTGATGGAAAGCGCGTCGTCTCCGGGTCTCATGACAATACGGTACGCATTTGGGATGCCGAGACTGGCTCTGTCATCGCTGGGCCCTTCGAGGGACACACTTCAAGCATCACATCAGTCGTGTTTTCACCTGATGGAAAGCGCGTCGTCTCCGGGTCTCATGACAATACGGTGCGCATTTGGGATGCCGAGACAGGCTTTGTCGTCACTGGGCCCTTCCAGGGACACACTGAAGTGGTCACGTCAGTCGGGTTTTCACCTGATGGAAAGCGCCTCGTTTCCGGGTCTTACGACAAGACAGTGCGCATCTGGGATACCGAGATCGGGTGTATCGTCGCTGGGCCCTTTCAGGGACACACTTCAACGGTCACATCAGTCAAGTTTTCATCTGATGGGAAGCATGTCGTCTCCGGGTCTGACGACAAGACGGTGCGCATTTGGGATTCCGAGACAGGCACTGTCGTCGCTGGGCCCTTCCACGGACACACTAAGGAGGTCAGATCAGTCGAGTTTTCACCTGATGGAAAGCGCCTCGTCTCCGGGTCTTGGGACAAGACGGTGCGGATTTGGGACGCCGAGACAGGCTTTGTCGTGGCCTTCCAGGGACACACTTATTTTGTCACATCAGTAGGATTTTCACCTGATGGAAAGCGTGTCGTCTCCGGGTCTGCAGACAAGACGGTGCGGATTTGGGATGCTGAGACAGGCACTGTCGTCGCTGGGCCCTTCGAGGGACACACTTCAACGGTCACATCAGTCGGGTTTTCACCTGATGGAAAGCGCGTCGTCTCCGGGTCTTACGACGATACAGTGCGCATTTGGGATGCCGAGACAGGCTCTGTCGCCTTCCAGGGACACACTTCCTTTGTCACATCAGTCGGATTTTCACCTGATGGAAAGCGCGTCGTCTCCGGATCTTACGACAATACGGTGCGTATTTGGGATTCCGAGACAGGCACTGTCGTCGCTGGGCCCTTCGAGGGACACACTTCTTTGGTCACATCAGTTGGGTTTTCGTCTGATGGAAAGCGCGTCGTCTCTGGGTCTCACGACAACACGGTGCGCATTTGGGATACCGAGACAAGCTCTGTCGTCGCTGGGCCCTTCCAGGGACACCCTTCTTTGGTTACATCAGTCGGGTTTTCACGTGATGGAAAGCGCGTCGTCTCCGGGTCTTCCGATAAGAGGGTGCTCGTTTGGGATACCGAGACAGGCGCTGTCGTCGCTGGGCCTTTCGAGGGACACACTTCAACGGTCACAACAGCCGGGCTTTTACCTGATGCAAAGCGCCTCGTCTGCGGGTCTGAAGACAATATGGTGGGCATTTGGGACGCCGAGACAGGCTCTCTTGTCGCTGGGCCCTTCCAGGGACACACTGATCTGGTCACATCAGTCGTGTTTTCACCTGATGGAAAGCGCCTCGTTTCCGGGTCTTACGACAAAACGGTGCGCATTTGGGATACCGAGACAAGCTCTATCCAGCCTGCGCCATTCGACACTCATGATCCTCAATATCTGGCGTCCTCAGGACATGGCTTCACTTGTCAGCGTACCTACCTCGATGCGTGTACGTGGACACTCGGCGATGATGGTTGGTTGCGAAGTTCTTCTGGTTCCCTCCTCCTTTGGATCCCACCCTACTACCCAAAGTCTGCTATCTGCTTGCCGCCCGCAACGGTGGTTATTGGTGTTCAACGAGTGCAATTTGATACGGGTTGTTTTGTGCATGGGGAGGGGTGGACAAAATCTTTTGACGGCACACTCTGAATCAGCTAATTACGACTCGGACGTTCCTGTACTACTACTGCTGCTACTACCACCAGCATTTTATGTTAATCTCTACGCCTCTGGTGTTCGAATCACAAGGACATGAACTAAAAATGTTTGATGTGAGGTATAGCAACATGGAATGAACATTCCCTCCATAGAGATCATTCATCAACATTGGTTTCAGCTTTTTATGTGGAGACCCCCCCTGGGCAAAATGCCCCTGGGTGTCGACGGGAGGATCAATTCCCATTCTCAACCGTCAACCTCAACTTGGATTACCCATTTCTAAAGACTCGACGTTGACGTCTTGAAGAACAGGGCCCAGGATAAATATTGAGATGTCGTGTCATGCCAGCCAAGGTTGCCTTCGGGTTCTTTAATAGATGCGTCCAAACCAAGAGTACTTGTTGCGGGTCGACTAAATCGCGGTGCATATTATAGAGAGGCGCGACAATTCCATGCCGAGTACCCATGGATTCACATCTGTCAAGGGCAGCGCGGGATGTTTCCTCGTGGATCGTTGGTCTGGACGGCGCCGGTCGTACGTTTGACTTCGTGATGCAACTGCAGCATGAAAATAGCCGCTCGTTGCTCACGACTCTCTGAAGAGCCCACAGCCATGGCCACATGCAAAAGTGCTCCAGTCTGTGCTTTGTCGCCATCGTCCCATCTCTTCTCAAGCCTTGCCAAGTGCACTGCACCTAGCTGGATCGATGTAGAAGGTCGATCGGGGTGGCCAACAGGACGCCCATCCAATGCGTTGCGATACAACATGAACGAAATATTGGGGGAAGCGTTTGCATTGTAGACCCGACAATGGATAAATTTGCAGTCGCCAAGTTTGACTCTGCAGCGGCACGACATGGGTGGTTCGTGGAACAATTATCGAGTGCATGCTGAAAGTGTTCAGTTGCACGCTCGAGATCATTTCTTTCCCAATATTTTAGGTAACATGAAAAAGCGCTGTGGCCATGGTTGTCGTATCCTCTGGTTGACCACCCGATCCCATGGTCAACTAATGGGAATGGGCATACGTTCAGATTACGAGAAAGTCGTTGAGCAAATCGATTACTTACGAAATGAGGTTCAAAGATCCTTGACACTGAACAGTTATTACTCTTAGAGGAATAAGGGGAGATAACATTCCCGTTCTTTGGGGAAAAGGTAAACGTTATCACGATGTAAATTTCCGACTCCATCTTACTCACGAATGTCTTTTCCACTGCACTCAAGAAGGTCGATCACGGTAATCGTAAACTTGCGCAACTGCTTCCCACGACCCAAACCTGGTTGGAATCAAAGGATGCATAGATCGCAAGACAGACAGTGGCAGTCAAATCAAATGGTCTGACAAACTGCGTTAGCACTCACACCGGTTCATGAACGAGGGGATCTCATATTGGGATTGGTCCTCGCCATTCGACATTATTCACCAAGTCAGGCTTATTTTCGGTTTTGCATTCGAGGTCGTTCTGATGTACCACGGGGTGAAAGCCAACAGGAATTCGTCCAAGACCGAGAGCGAGGTTTGTTGCTCGGATACCTGACCATTAACATGTTTTGTAAACTGGTAAAAGGGAAAAGTTTCCGAGTCGTACTGATAATGATACTTTCTTCTTTCTCATCGGGGTGTGTTGTGGAATCCGGAGACGAGGGCACATCCATAGTCCCAGTTACTTCCTCGTTTTCTTGCTCCTGCTGGGGGTTGAAAAGGCTGCCGCCCTGTAGGACGGGTTAAGTTTTTAAACCAGGAACTAGGTCCCAAAACCCACAATCGGCCCGAGGGGGCCAGATGTCGCAGATGTATTTTTTCGGTGCCTGTTGCAGGGTGCGGAGACGAGGGCACACCCTTTGGTAGTTTCCTAAGTCCCAGTTGGGGGTTAGAGAAGGCGCCGCCCTGTAAGATGGGTGAGTTGAAAACCAAGAACAAGATATCGAATCCCACCGTTAATCCGTGGGTGCTACTAGATGTCAAAGATGTAGGTTGTCGTTTTATGATGCACAAACAGAAGCACAACACAGACTGGGATGCCAGTGGAGGGAGTATGCAGCGAGGGATGATCTGCTTGGTACATTGTTAACTACACGCGCATCTTGTCCCAGGAAATGAGGCAATGTTATGGGATCCTGTAACAATGTTGAAAACAGCATGTACCTCGTTGCACTGCGCCGCTGTCACCAGCCATGTCGTTGGGATCTGTGATTGGGTATACGCCACGGCAACCATTGAGACAGCATGTAGGTGTGGTGGTATATGAGCGCATACTACCACGCATACACGCAGCCTCAATTGTTTGTCGGTGATGTTGTCGTGAGTCGTTCAAGAAGTTGCTTTCCACACAGACTCCACGTGTGGAATGTGTACATCTGTTGTGCAAGACCCTCTAAATTCAACAAGGACAAACACTACGCATGCCTTCCAACACTTTAGATTCGGAAGACGACCCCGACTACCCGTAGATGACGATGGTACGTCGCTCCAACATGCTGACCACCCCATCTCGCACAGACCACGATTCGGAGTCGGATGTACCTGAGGACGTGCACACTCACACGACTGAGCCAGGGGTAGACTCCACCGAGCATAAAATGTGACATCTTTCGTTCGATGTGGGGCGTGTCGTGCTGAGGACACCAGCGCGACACGCTCTGGGCCCAGTTCCAAGCGTCCGTGTCCGAGTCGACCCCCACGTCCATGTCCACCGTGCCCGGGATGCCCCACGCGTCCGGGGTGACTATTGTCAAGATCGAAACAACATACTTGCTTGCGAGCAAGCACGCCAAGCGTGTTTTCGCCTTTTTGACAAGATACACATGTTGTCCTGCTCATGCGTCCGATCTAGGGAGGTGGTCGATGTACCACAGGTTTCGGAAGACGCCAAAGAGTGGTCTCTGTGGACGACTGGCTCCACATCCCTGTCTATTGCCGCGCCCACGTCCACGCCTGATCCTCCAAAGGAAGAGAGCCCTGCATCCAAACGACCCAGTCCTCGAAGACCTCGCAGAACACTCCCCTCCATACCGGAGACATTTCACGCCAAAAAAAAATAACAACCCTCGACAAATCCGCGATGGACTGGCGTGCACACATTGCATCGAGCGAGGTCAAGGACGAACTGGACGCCAACAGACATGGCGGTGGTTACCTCGAAAAAGTGGATTTCTTGAAACGCGTGCAAGACGGACGAGGATGCGTTCGAGGCGAGCAAGACGAGCAAACAGAGGAAGACGTGAACGCAACGCATCGTGATTGGCAACAGGGACGGTAGTAAGACATCGTACGTAGCATACTTGTAATATCGAATCGAACTCGGAACATCTTTCATCTTGGCATACAACAGGTCGAACAGTGATTTTATACTCGGTTCATGAAGCAAGGAGAAACACACTCTGTTGTTTACCCCCTTATTATCTCATCCAGCATTCTTTTTTTTTTGGACAAGTGACCATCACATTTGGGTAGCAACTGACAAGTCTAGTTCTACTCCAATACACTATGGTGGAAAACTGAAACAGTAGTCTGGTCCGAGGAAAAATGCCCTTACGCACGTCCAACGATGGCAGGGGGTGTGGGACTCAGTGCGCCGTCCGGCGTCCCCGGTGAAATGCAGGGGGGCTGGACGGTTTCATACCCACTAAAACCTCTAAGCTCATCCAGCATTCTTGCCGGTCCTGCACTCGGCCTTGTGTTCAGGCCAAGCAGACTTTTGGCAACTCGTATCGTAATATCTAACGACCCAATCAGTGCACCGCAAACAAGTACGAGAAACACTCTACCTCGCCTTGATGCACCTCCCACACTTGCGCAGCGCCGTCCTCAGATTCCCATACCACGAACACTTGTGCAGATCCGCCGGATTCCTCGACCACTTTGGTGCGACGACCACTCCGGCAAATCATTGTATATAGTCCCCATTTCGAGGCCAAAGATGGCGAAAGACTCGCCTGCGAGATTGAGCTGATCCATGTACGTCTGAGGCTGAGTGTCAAACACGATGCCCGTAACATGATAAAAGGACGTACCTGGAGTTCCCTCGGATCGGTGGACAACTCGAGGTCTATGTTGGCGAGCAAAAGCGGAATGTACCAGTACAGCACACTCTTTCGGTGTCGTGTCTGGCGGCGCTTCTGCGAGATAAATTTTGGCGTCGTGCAAAGCAGTACTTAGAAACACCGTCGGAGGCTAACGCCGGGTGTGCGGACAAAGTCGAGGACGAGGGGTAAGAGGGTGGGGAGCTGGATTGCATTGATGTATTTGGCGGTGGGACGTTGTGGTTCGTCGATAGCCGAGGTGATGGCGTGTGCCAAACTGAAGATGGCGAATTCGGCAGAGTGGAGGTCGTCGGAGTATTCTTTGAGCACCTTGATGATCGTGGCAGCCCGGAGGGTGATCTCCTTGCGAATTTCGACCCCGCCATGATGGGTGACGGTGGTCAATGCCCTGAGTGCGAGGTGGCGCGAGTTGTCCTTTTCGACGGGAGGAAGGATCTTTGCTAACAGACCTGGACGAGATGGTTAAGATCACACGACGATAAAGAAGATGAACGGACTCTTTTGAAAGAGAAGATTCCTGAGGATGGAATTGGCGGACATCTTTGCATAGATCGCGACGACGCCACCTCTGATGATCTGGTTGCCTGCATGGGCGGAAAAGAGGGTGTCGATGCGTTTGAAGATGTCGTCAAAGTTGTGGTATATCCTCTTGAGGCCGCTCCGTTTTGTGAGGTCTGGTGTAGGATCAGTTGAGCGGGATGAATGTGTAGGGCGAGAGACTCGGACATGGAAGGTGGAACCATTGGCGTGCCAGGGTTTGGGACCGTATGACAACCGAGGTGAGTGATTTCCGTCAGACGATGTCGACGTGCTGACCGGGATGTGTCAGGGAAAGGCGGGGGTGTTTGAATGGGACAAAGGACGTTGGGAATGGGCTCAGTTTGCAGATTGAGATGACTGATGGGTGTTTTTTTCATCGTGTGGTTCCAAGTCGTGTAACGTCAAGAGGGCTCTGGTTGGAAAGCACCGAGAATGTATGCGGGGTTGCATAAAGCCAAGTGGATGGTTTGGGTGACCTTGCAGGGCGGAAGCACATCGCTGACGTATCGCAGTGCTAGTCAATGTGTTACTACTAATTAGACCCGTGACGTGGGAACCACAGATCAAGAAAGGGCTAGGTTTTTGTTCTGTGATGCGAGCCAGCCCTACCTAAAATTTGAACTTGAAGTCGTACAACGGTACAACCTGAGTATCAGTACTAGTATTATTAGGTATGACAGTGAAATCGGATACATTTGTTTTTACCTTTCTGCTTGACTTTGCGATAGACTCCCAAAGCTCAAGGTCGCATAGGGCAGAGATCTATAAATGTGTTCGAGGTGATCATGATGCAAAGCGTGTGGCATTCAAGTTGCGAGAGAGAGAAACCGCAAAACTGCAAGAGTTAAACGGAAAGAAAAAAGTTCTCGGAAAACGAATGGGATTAATATCAGGCCACCGTGTGCATGGGCACAAGGGATTGAAAAAGCAGACATATGATGTCTAAGAGAATGCATATAATACAACACACGGTTTACGCACCCAAGAACCTATCTTCACAATTATAAGTTTTGCAAGCACCTCTTTTGGTTCGCGCTCAATGGCTTGAGCACCACGGGCTAGATCCCATACGCGTGAACCCCTATGCATGTGAGCGGAGCCCTGAGGGCTGTCACTCGGAACCGCGAATGAAAGTAAGCATACAGAGAAAGTCTTTAATGCTGTAGTCGGTGACTCGGTGTTCTGTGGTTCCGTGCCAGTGGTTATGCGAGCGATCAGAATCAGATGTCATCGACAGCGAACAGGAAATATGTCACGATTATCGCAGCATGACTAGCTGTAGGCAGTGCGCAGTTGCCCCACTGCCCGTACGTAGTGACGCGCTTTCACGTTTCTGCCACCTTGGCAGGTACGAGAACGAATGAATGAATGCCAATGGCGTCTTCGCATACCCTCCTCAGGCTTACCCAAGGACGCTCCGCCGGCATTTTGAACGCTACCGGTACTTGGGAGACCGATGGCCTGGGCCGGGAACAGCAACTTGAAGTTGACGTTCCCGGTTCTCGCTGATGACTCGCTGGATCAAGGCAGTTTGATTCTGCTTGTTTTCCTGGGTCCGGCCGGCCGAGTGAAGCGTACAGTAAAGAACGGGTTGCGGCGTAGGAGAGATGCATTATGTCGCTTATGTAATCGGTCCTACTCTGATTCCCCGAGGAGGATGTCAATTGAGGCTTTGGCTTAAGAATGTTCAAATGCCTTTTTTTGGGAATTAACCTGAACGTGGCAGGTTAAGGAATTATGAAGTGTGGGAATACTCACACTTCAGGTGGAAATCCTGAGGTAGTAATTGAGAGTATAAAGAGCCTCTGACTTTTGGGAATTAACCCGAATGTGGCAGGTTAAGGGATTATGAAGTGTGGGAATACTCACACTTCAGGTGGAAATCCTGAGGTAGTAATCAAGAGAATATGGAGCCTCTGACTAGAGAGTCAAAGGTAGTGTAGTCGGGTAGAGGTGGAATAGCTCAAGAGGTAGTGGCTCACAGTGAGAAAGCACTGTATAAGACTCTATAGAAAAAGAGAAAAGGATGGCCAGAAAGGCCGTCCTTATATACGTCTACAGCAGTGGCTGTACCCCCGAAAGTAGCTATGTGATATAAGAATATCAATCAATAGTGTAAAAGGAGCTATGGTATCTATAGTAAGAACCAATAGCGTAAAAGACTTATCCGGAGTCTATAAAGACATCCAATGGCATAAGTCGCTCTGATCTATTACATCATCTGAAGCAATATGATGCAATAATGAATAGTGGAAAGGCCCTGAAGTCACGTGTGATGACTAAGTGGTCTAGACCTTGTACATAAGCAAATATGTCAGCAGGTCTAGTCTCTGATTATGTACACAAGTAAATGTGTCATGTAATCAGGTGACTTGTCATGTGACTGGCCTAGAATCTTGGTTATGTAATATGAAATATGAATA
>JBBPLF010000969.1:0-13208 GCA_038089615.1 Aureoboletus auriporus
AACCCTCGTACCACCAACGACAGTGTTGTCGTCGGAAGAACCCCCTTGAACCCTTGAACCATCTACGACGAACGTCCGTCCTAGACAGAACCACTGAACCGACCAGGTCTACGTTTACCTCTACCCGAGTTAAGTGTAACAGGAGACTTCATAGATGGCGATCTAGTGAAGAAGACAGGATATAAGCAAATCTGATTGGACAAACCAAATAAGGTACAAAATGCAGATGGATCTCCAAACTCTGGAGGAATCATTCGCCACAAAGTTACCCTTACCATTCAGATTGGAGAAGTAAATGAGAAAAGAGATTTCCTCGTCATTAATTGCAGAAAAGAAAACCTGATCCTTGGAATAATGTGCCTTCAAGAAACCAATCCCACAATAAACTGGACCACAGGAAAGGTCATTCTCCCCGATAAACCAAGAACTCCACGACATGATTCCCCAAAGGCGATATGCCAAAGATATCTCTTCCAATATCTGGAATTGGACCCAGACAAGAAAATAGCTAAGTTGTGGAGGAAGAGAATTAACAAAAGAATAGAAACCCTCATCAGAAAGACCACACTCGCCACTGAACTCATAGCCCAAGAAGAACCCAAAGAAGAAATGCTTTCACCAGAATACAAAGACTTCGCCAACGTCTTCACTGAGAGAGAGGGAGATGAGCTACCACCCTCTCGACCATTTGACCATGGAGTGGACCTCGACACAACCTTCATACCAAAGGTGGCCAAGGTGTATCCTTTAAACCCAAAAGAGAAAGTAGCCTGCAAAGATTTCATCGACAAATATGTATCTGAAATCTGGGAAGATAGTTCCATCAAAATCCCCACAAGCATCCCCCTTCTTCTTTGTACCAAAGAAAGACAGATCAATATGCCCTTGCCAGGATTACCAGTACCTCAACTCCCATACCATCAAAAACGCCTACCCACTCCCACTCATCTCTGATCTTATCGACCAACTTAAGGAATCATCCATTTTTACCAAAATGGACATCCAATGGGGATATAACAATGTCCTCATTAAACTGCAAGATAGGTGGAAAGCCGTGTTCATAACACCCATGGGACTCTTCGAACCAACTGTAATGTTCTTCAGCATGTGTAACTCCCCAGCAACATTCCAAGCACTGATGAACCACACCTTTGTGGATATCCTAGCTGAAGGATGGCTTATCATCTATATGGACGACATCCTTATTCATTCCAATGATTTAATAATACACCAGGAGCGAACTCACTGAGTCCTACAGAGGCTTAGGGAACATAAACTATCCCTGAAACTGAAAAAGTATTTCTTTGACAAGGAGGAAGTGGAATACCTCGGAATGATCATCAGAGCAGACCAAATCCAGATGGGCCCAGTAAATCTAAAGGCCATCGATGAATGGCAACCCCCAAAATCAGTCAAAGTAGTCCGATTGTTTATTGGATTCTGCAACTTCTATCAGAAGTTTATCTCCAACTTCTCCACAAACGCGAAACCCCTACATGACCTAACAAGGAAAGGAGCAAAGTGGGAATGGACCAAGGAGTGTGATGAAGCCTTCTCTGCCATCAAACAAACCTTTACCCAGAAACCTGTTCTCCAAATGCCCGACGTCACAAAACCCTCTACAGTCATGACAGATGCCTCCCTGACAGCAATAGGAGCTGTCCTCATGCAAAATGATAGCAACAGGGACCTACACCTTTGTGCCTACCTTTCAAAGACCCTTTTCCTGGCAGAACGAAACTATGACATCTATGATCGCGAACTCCTCAGTGTCATCCGCACTCTAGAAGAATGGAAACACTACTTGCAGGGGACTGGACTCCCAGTAATGATCATTACCGACCACAAAAATCTTGCATACTTCAAAGAACCACAAAAACTCTCCAGGAGACAAGCACAGTGGATGCTATTCCTCCAGGACTTTGACCTCCACTTTTCTCCTGTATCAGGCACCCAAATGGGACCTGCCGATGCCTTATCTCGATGAGACGCTGTGGACACCTCTTTAGATAACCAGGAAGTTACCCTCCTACCCAAGGACATATTTGTCTGTATCCTTGACTTTGCTCTAGTGGAGAAAATTGCGGAATCAACTCCATCTGACCCTTTGGTTGTCACAGCTCTTAAAGCACTAAATGAAGGTACCCCTTTAATCACCAAATCTCAACCCCAGGATTGGGACTACACTGACAGCATGCTGCACTACAAACATTGTCTCTATATCCTGGAACCAGCGTGACACGGGCCCGTCTGCCTCACTCATGAAAGCGACCATGGAGGACACAGAGGTATTTTCCATACTACCAACTTGATGCAATGAGACTATTGGTGGCCTGGCATGACTACCTTCATCTGCAAATTCATCCAAGAATATGCAGTCTGCCAAGCTAACAAAATAAACACTCACCCTATCACACCAGCGCTGTCCCCACTTCCTTCCACCTGCACTCATCCCTTCCAACAGGTCTCAGTCGACCTTATTACCAACCTCCCGCCTTCCCTCACCTTCAACTCTATCATGGTCGTGGTCGACCATGGCCTTACTAAGGGGGTAATCCTCATTTCTTGTCACAAGACCATTGATGCAGCCAGAGTTGCCCAACTATTTTTCACAAATGTATTCCGACACTATGGACTCCATGACCACTGCATCTCCGACAGAGGACCCCAATTTGCATCTACCTTTGCACAAGAACTCACCAGACTCCTAAAATATGACCTAAGACTCTCATCCACATATCATCCCCAAATGGATGGTGAAACTGAACAAGTAAATCAAGAACTCGAGACATATCTACACATATTCTGTGATGGACATCCAGAATGATGGGCAGAATTACTCCCCATGGTGGAATTCTCCCACAATTCCACTGTTCACTCCTCCACCTTAAAATCCCCTTTTTCCCTTATCCTAGGATATGAACCCCGCTTTTATCCTCCAATCGGAAAGACATTCCTCCTTGCCCTAGAAGCATGCCTATCTGATCTAGAGGAAGCCCGATGGGAAGCCCTTGCTGCACACAAGAAAACCCAACAGATCATGAAGGAACAAACCACCTTTAAATTCTGACCCTGGGAAGTTGGTGACAAGGTCTGGTTAGAAGAAAGGAACCTTCAACTACGGTACCTATCCAGAAAACTATCCCCTAAATGAGAAGGACCATTTGAAATCACACAGGTTATCTCTCCTGTGTCGTATTGCCTCAAACTACTGCCCACATGGAAAATACATGATGTCTTCCACACCTCCCTCCTATCTTCTTATCGAGAGACTGTGGAGCACAGCCCCAACTTCTCAGATCCACTGCCTGAGTTGATCGGCGGAGAAGAAGAGTACAAAATAGATTCCATTCTCTCACACCATGGAACACAAGGACGAAGGCAGTATCTAATATCCTGGAAAGGATACTCCGCAGCAGAAAACACTTGGGAACCGGAGGGAAACCTTCAACATGCACAAACACTCCTGAATGAATACAAGTCCACTCGACCAAGGGACTTTCCCCAGTAGATGCTCTGGAAAAGAAACTTTGAATTCCAACCTGGTCTCCCTTTCTAAAAGTTCTTCTTTCTCTATTGCAATGACCTCCCTCCATCTCATCCCATTGAACACCAATACTTCTGTAACAGGCTATACAGTAACTGCCCCTGGCACTATGAATCATGACCCAGCAATTCTCCTCTTTGACCACCCATTGCAACTGCATTATGGCCAGAGGGACCTATGAATCCCTCATGGCCCAAAGGAACCACCTTGAACTATCTTACCCCTATTACATTTGCTCCAACTGCCTGCCCCCTCGCCTGTGAAGAATCCTTTTCACCTCAGTCTTGACTACCCCTGCCCTCATTTTGCATATGGAATTGGATCTGTACTACAACTATGACAAGAAAACCAAAGACTTATGCTCTCTCTTCTGCACTTCTGTACTAAGTTATCTGTCTCACCACTCACCAACTCATTCCCCATGACTTTCTGGAGCAATTCATATCCACCATGCAAACTGGAGTAGATGAAGTGCATTCCCTCATTCTCAACCTCCTTTATGAGGAGGGATTTGGACATCTAGTAGACCGCATTGATGAGAACCTGCTCCAACCCATCATAGAGCCATTCTTCGACATCATGAGTGTCCATAAGTATAAGATCTATGTAGGTGATGCCCCCTGCGCTATACCCTTCAATCCACACCTAGACACACTAGTAACTATGGAAAGAACTCCTTCCCCTGTTCTCCAAATCCCACTGCCTTGTTCCCCTGAATACATGTATTTTCCCGCTCCAATCTCTATTCCCGAATCTCCTAAAATTGATACCCATGCTCCCACTCCCTCCAACATTTCGGAAAACTCTCCTGTTGCCACCTGTTCACCCACTCCTGCCCCTGAGGACATGCAATGAAGAGCTCTTACTCGCCATGAGAGCCTGCTACCACCGAAACTCCCCTAAGCCACCATGAACACATTAGTGGATACCCTCCAACCTATACTTCATTCCTTTCAAGGCACCGGATCCATGTCCCTAGATGGAGCTGGCACTTCCCAAGATCCCATCAATGTTGACACTTCCAATATTCCTGAGTGTCCCCCCAAGAAGCGACTCTGCTATCACCAGTGTGGGAAACCAAACCATATCCACATCTTTTGTGGGAAATACACTTGCCCCTGGTGTCACAAATGCGCCCTTGGACACATCCAGGCCAAGTGTCATCAAAGACAATGTGGGGAATGTAACGAGTATGGACACATTCGTGCCAATTGCCCAGTTTACAATGGGCTCAACCGAGATGACAGCTTTCTCGATGACAACCTTAATTTCACCAACTACGAGGTCAACAAGGGAGACATTGACAGGCCAGATCACTGAGCAGGTGCTTCAGCACTACGAAGGGGGTAATGTTACAATTTTCCCTTATAACCTATTTTTTCCTTATGTCTATGGACTCATCGTTTCCCCTTGTACCTTTGCCCAACATTCATCCTCTTTTCCTTGTTAGTTTTCCGAACTCTTCATCTTCAATTGGCACACTGGAATTCTGGTTGAGTCACACTTTATATTCCATTGAGTCACACTTTATATTCCATTGAGTCATGCTTTATATTCCATTGAGTCACATCTTGAGTCACCTTTCCTTATTTGGACTATTCCTCCTCCTCATCACTCTCCTTATGTGATGACTCGTGTTCCTCTTATTCACCCACACAGCCTGTTATGATTCACCCCTATTCATTTTTCCTCTTGTCATCTTGCTTATTTCTCCAAGCGTTCCCATCGGACGTCTTGTCATCTTGCTTACTCTTCTATGCATTTCTATCGGACACTTGTCTTGCTGTACAGCCCGCTTGACATCATCGTTTCCTCTTCTGTCTTCCTTGCTGTGTATTACTAAACATTCATAGGAATTCCTTCACATTCTATTGCTTAGTAATTCCTCTCTTCCTTTCCCTATATAAATCCTATGATACCAATGATGTACCTCACGCTTGACCTACCTGGAATAGCATCACTCTTGTACATCATCTCTGATCCTCCGGATCCCTTGTCCCCCTCGTAGTCCTCGTCCTACTCTGAGTGGATGCTCCCTCAAAACCCTTGAAACCACCGACGATCGTCTTGTCATTGGAAGAACCCCTTGAACCCTTGAACCATCTACGACGAACATTCATCCTAGACAGAACCCTTGGACTGACTAGGTCTACGTTCACCTCTACCCGAGTTGAGCGTAACACAGCCCACTACTGCACATCCTGCCTTATGCAGTACACAGCAACATAGCCTTTACTGCGCACACAGGATAGCGCAGTCAAGTACATCGTATAAGTAGCTACCATTCTTTGTCTGTATTCCCCAACTAGTTCTATGCAATCCAGTGTTGTTACTTAGCACTTCCACGAGCCCCAAGTGTACACATTAGGTAGTGAGACTATTATCCTCTTTGCTTCGTCCACAACAAGTCTCTGAACTACTTTGAATGTTTACTGTGCTACGTTCCGACGCCCAGCGTTAACAATACAAGAAGAAATAATAAGTCTGTAAACATAAGGAAAAGATGGGTTATATGGGAAAACCATAACAGGGGGTAATGTTACACACACCCTGAGTATGCCCCTATTTTTCCTATATTTTCTATCACTTTTCCGGATTTATTTGGACACAATCTGAATTACTACAGTGATATTTAAGTTATCTAATACTTAGCATACCACTTAACTTTGACCACTTTCCCACAGTCAACCAACTCAGAAATGATCCTCATGCTGTCAGATCAATATGTGCACAGCCACAGCACAGCACTCATGTCATCTGGGCAGTGACTGACTAGGTGCAACTAGATTGCTGACTAATATTACCATATATGGTAAGTGCGGTCAAGCATGGTTGTTCAGTGCACATTCAATATGTTCAGTGTGTTCAGTGTGTTCAGTGTGTATTGATTACTATAATTGGACCAAACATCAATAGCAATGATTCTAGACCAATCCCTACATACTGTATGTACCTCAAGACCAGTGTACACATGTTAGTCTAGACCACTACATTTTAGTCTAGACTTGGATCTGTACTATTATTAAGCTAATCATTAAGAGCCTGGACAGCAACATATTTCAAAAAAAAAATTAGCTAGCTAACATGCTTGGTGATGTTTGGTCTGTAGCAAAAAGGCCAGCATCTGCTTCCGTAGTTGTAGCAGAGATTAAACTAGAGCTTATCACCGTCCACTCTATGTGATTAGTACGACGTTGTCAGGCTTCTCTGATCGGCCACTCAAGGAGGGGCATGGCCCAACCAGGAGCTCTAGCTTTGAGCTTGAATAGTCATATGGGCCGACAGCAGCATCTCCTCAATTTGTTGAAGCTTATCCAACTCCTCCTTCTCTCAGTTTGCGATGTTGTGGAATCTGGAACATGCAATCCACGTACTCCATACCATACATCTGCTCTTACTGGCTATCAGTGGGTCCTTGAGCTTTTGAATGGCCATCCTGATCGCATCAGATCAGAGCTCGGAGTTAGCAAGGAGGTTTTTTTACAGATCGTCTCTGAATTGCGCCAGCTTGGAATCAAGGACACCAAAAATGTCACCATAGAGGAACAATTGTCGATTTTCCTATACACATGTGTTACTGGCCTAACAAGCCGTCATGTTGCAGAGCGTTTTCAACGTTCTAAGATGACCATTTCCCGGTTAGTGATTTTTCAAGATATGACTTGGTGGATCACAGTTGTAATCTCATGTATAGATATTTCAAGGAGATGGTCATGATATTTTCCAGCCCACCACTATACTGTACATATGTTCATTTTCCAATTCACAATCATTCCCCGCCCAAGATCTGTAACAATCCGAAGTTCTTTCCCTATTTCTGTGATGCGATCGGTGCAATAGATGGTAGTCATCTTCCGATGGCACCACCAGCTCAATTACAAGACCACTTTCGAAACTGCAAGGGTTTCCTTTCTCAAAACGCGCTGTTTATATCTGATTTCAATCTCAAGTTCATGTATACTCTCACTGGGTGGGAGGGTTCCACTTCTGATGCACACATCTATGATGATGCTATATCGCACGATCTTCAAGTACCACATGGAAAATATCTTTTGGCCGATGCTGGCTACCTTCTTCGACGTACCCTTCTTGTTCCTTATCGGGGAGTTCGATATCATCTTGCTGAGTGGGGGCGTGCAAGTACACGGTTTGTATTCTGTGATTCTACTGTATGTTGTTTGATTTTTTTATTCCAGTCCTCAAAATCGTGAAGAACTTTTCAACCTGCGCCATGCATCAGCTCGCAATGTTATCGAGCAGTCATTTGGTGTTCTCAAATGCTGGTTCTGCATCCTTCTTCTCCCTATTGAATATAAACTTGAAATTCAGTCCCGCTTACCTGCCGCACTTGCATGTCTTCACAATCTTATCCTTACCCACAATCCTCTTGATACGACAGCCAATGATCTCAACCACAATCATGACCAAGATGGCAGTGGTTCCAACACCAACCATCACAATGACTTCGAGTCAGACTTGGATACCGACTTGGACTCACATGATGAAGATGACAACGATGACAATGAGGAAAGGGATCCAGATGAACGTGGTGAGGTGAGGGAGCGTGCTGAAGCGAGTCATGCACATGATGTGATCGCTCAACATATGTGGGATTATCAACGCATTCTTCAAGAACGCCGGCATCATGGTCAGGATGTTTGGGTCAGTGGTGGCTCAAATGATGATGAAAGCAATATCTCAGATGAATTGGACAATATGTATATATGAACTTGAAGATCATTGTGTTTTGGCTGTCGCTCTTAGTAGATGTTATACCTTGGGTTGTCATCATTCTCAACAGCACTTTTGTCCATTGTTTGTTCTCCGAATACATGGTAAATAAATCATACAAATTAGACAAAAGTAGAGACCCAAGCATTTAAAGACACAATAGCACTACATCGAAGTCCAAATCTACAGACCACTCTGGTTGCTAGGACCAGCCTGACTTGGAAGTTCCTTGTTGTAAATGTCCGCTATAAAATCAACTTGTTCCTCAACAGAGTCCAGCGCAATGAAAACAGCAGCAGTGCCAGCATTGGCTGTGTTACCCCAAAAAAGTTTGATGAATCGTGACTGTTCTTTCGGCACCTTGTTACCAAGGTTCAAAAGAATTTGAATTGCTGCAGGAATCAACTTGAGCGGATCTTGAAAGGTGTTGCCGATGGAATCGGAAAGATGGCGGATGGTGGAATTGATACTTTGTATTGCAGCATTATTGGACATACTAGTGGGATTACCATGACACTGCCCACCACTGGCTTTATCATTTTTGCTGGTTTGACGCTCTGAGGTATGGCTACGTTTGCTATTCAGGCAGGATGGGCCTGGTATGCTAGCAGACTCAGAAGGGGCAGCGGTGGATGAAAAAAAAGGTAGGTGATCGGATGACATGGATAACCGGCGTTTGGCGGAAGCCCTTGACAAAACAATTGAGGATGGTGGGAGTATAGATGGGGACTCGGATAAAGGGGGACACATAGACAGTGGGGGGTTGGTTAAAGAGGGCTGCAAAGATGAGGACTTGGATAAAGATATGCCGAGCACACTGATAGCTGTTGAAGTCGACACAACAGCATCTATGATTAGATTACTGGGAAGACCAGAATTGTTGGGAAAATGGATCGTGGGCATTGGCCCAGGAAATGTGTCAACAATTGGGCTTGTGACATCCAATGGCCCAAGTTCATCAGCCGTTATGTCCATGCGATCCTCCTCCATCGCAGTAGTAACCTGAATATCATAGGATGTTGACTCTGCAGCATGATGGGAAACAAATCCAGTCGCATTGCCACCCAGTGGCATGATCTCATCCATCTTTTCAAGGTGGTGCCAGCCCACATGCGCGAAGTCTTTAAATGAAGAACATTTCTGGAATAGGTCAGTATTATTTTGTGCATCATGCCAGCCATGGCAGGTGAATATCACATACCTTATCATGCACAAACTCATCAAAGACCCTCTGATATTGGACTTTGTCAGTGCAGTTGTTGAGATTGGCACCTCGATTGTTATCCCAATGGACTCCAGATCTATTGCGCCAAATACAGATTGCGGTATGAATATTTTTGAGCTATTAAATATGATCAGATACAGTTGATAGAAGAAGACCCACTACGCACATTGGACCATTTCATCTTGCAGCTAGATCTGTCTTTCGGCTTGCTACCTGGTGGCAGGAGCGGCTGGATAGATTGTGCAGCTGTGGCAAATATAGCGGGCTTGAAGTTTCCTTTGCTGCCCTCCGCACGATGTAGGTGGAGGTAGTCTACAAGGGCATCAATCTCCTGCCCTGTCCATCTTACTCTGCCTGGACCAGTGGAACCCGTTGATGCACCTCTGGCCATGAGGGGTGGTAACTTGTACAGAATGTCAACAAGGGAGACTAGAGCTTGGAAGGCAATTTGACAGTGGGTGTCAATATGGTCAAGATAAAGATCAATAGTCTGGCGATGATCGATCATATTGTCAGGTTGGACAAAGTTTACAATGTTCAATCTCCGCCACAACTACGGAAGCAGATGCCGGCCCTTTTGCTACAGACCAAACATCACCAAGCATGTTAGCTAGCTAATTTTTTTCGAAATATGTTGCTGTCCAGGCTCTAAGGGTACTATCCTACACATGTATGATATATTATTAACCTAGGCTCAAACCTAGACTTACATGCTACATACATATGCTATGCTTCCATACTATGGCTATGTCTTGACTCATGTACCAAGCACTGTAGCATAGGATATCTACAGATGTAGTGTACATATGTACATGTAAACCCCTATCTAGTACTGTACTGTATATAAAGGCCAAAGAGCCACCAGAGGACACTAGTCTTGTCCTCTTGGAGTTTCCTCAACAACTTCAATTGCTACTTGACCCACTACTATTGGCCTAGTACAACTTCTGATACCACTAGTAGGTGTTGGTTGTTTCAGATCATGTCCTGATCTTTTGTGGAAAGTACATCTGCCCCTGGTTCCACAAACGTGCCCCAAGGCATGTCCAGGCTAAATGCCATCAACAATAATGTGGAGAGTGCAACAAGTATGGAGATATTCACGCCTATTGCCCAATTTACAATGGGCTCAACTGTGATGATGGCTTTCTCAATGGGGACATTGATTTCACCAACTATGAGGTCAATGAGGGAGATATCAATAAACCAGATTGCTGAGCAGGTGCTTCAGCATTACAAAGGGGGTAATGTTACAGTTTTCCCCTATGACCCATCTTTTCCTTACACCTACAGACCCATTGTTTCCCCTTGTGTCTTTGCCAGACACTTGTCTTCTTTCCCTTTCTAGAATCCTCAATTCCATTTCAGAATCCTTCAGAACCACAGTATTTATATTCACCTTTGACCAGAACCACAGGGAACTCTTTGGAAACCCTTGGAACCATGTTTTACTTTGTTTCCTTGATTAACACTTTCACCTTCGACTGGAACCACAGGAATTCTTTGGAGCCCTCCGGAATCACAGCCTCATCTTTGTTCTTCAACCATCATACTCCAGAACCACAACAGACTACATTTCTCTTCTTGGCATTGCATTTCATTTCTGATGCAATGTCTTGTATCCCCTTACTACCATCACATAGCCATGATACTGCAGACCCAGCCTTACCGATATGCAACAACCTTGCCTCTACTGTACTCACAGAATTATGCAGCATCTAGTCAGTATAAGTAGCCACCCATTTTGCCCTGTATTCTCCAACTAGTTCTATGCAATTCAACATTGTTACTTAGCACTCCACAAGCCCCAAGTGTGTGCATTGGGTAGTGAGACTTTATTGCTTTGCCCATAACAAGTCTTCATACTACTTTGAGTGTATGCTGTGCTACATTCTGATGTCCAATGTTAACACCAAATCAGAAAACTGTTCACATCCCTATTCATCTACAAGTCAAATCCCAAATCGTCATGGCCACTACCCTCATTGATTCCAGTGCTTCTGGGAACTTCATCGACCCCAGCCTAGTCCCTGCCTTATGTCATGGAATTCACCCCTTAAAACAACCTCTAATTGCTTACAATGTGGATGGGTCCAAGAATCATCAAGGAACCATCAAATAGAAGATCCCCACTCAATTACAGTTCCCCTCATTCTCTGATCAAACTGACTTTATTGTGACCACTCTTGGAAAACAACAAATCATTCTCAGAATGCCTTGGTTACAGAAATGGAACCCCATCATCAACTGGCAAGCCAAGACCATCACCATCCACTCATCACCCCCCCTGTCCATCCAGAAGATCATCCTCTCCACCCAGTTAGCCCAACAGAAGATAACAAAAGATCAGGAAATACCAGTATGGTGTGAGGATTTCCAGGATGTCTTCTCAGAGAAAACCTTTGACAAACTCCCTCCTCACTGACCTTATGACCATATCATTGATTTTAAACTATCTTTCATCCCCAAAATTGCTAAAGTCTACCCCCTCAACCCTGCAGAGAAAGAGGCCTGTCGCACCTTCTGTTGTCGACCCTAATCCAATACTGTTACGCTTAACTCGGGTAGAGGTAAACGTAGACCTGGTTGGTTCAGAGGTTCTGTCTAGGACGGACGTTCGTCGTAGATGGTTCAAGGGTTCAAGGGGGTTCTTCCGACGACAACACTGTCGTTGGTGGTACAAGGGTTCAAGGGGGTTCTTCCAATGACAACACTGTCATTGGTGGTACGAGGGTTCGAGGGAGCGTCCACTCAGAGTAGGACGAGGACTACGAGGGAGACAAGGGATCCGAAGGATCAAAGACGATGTACAAAGGTGATGCTATTCCAGGTAGGTCAAGCGTGAGGTACATCGTTGGTATCGTAGGGTTTATATAGGGAAAGATAAGGGGAATTACTAAGCAATAGAATGCGAAGGAATTCCGAAGAAGGTTTAGTAATACACAGCAAGTAAAGTGGAAAAGGAAACGATGATGTCAAGTGGGCTGTACAGCAAGACATGTGTCCGATAGGAACGCGAAGAAGAGTAAGCAGGATGACAAGGCATCCGATAGGAACGCGAAGAAGAGTACGCAGGATGACAAGGCATCCGATAGGAACGCGAAGAAGAGTAAGCAAGATGACGAAAGGAGAATGGATGGAAAATGAATAGGGGTGGATCGTAACATTACCCCCAGAGTACATTCGAAGCTACGAAGAGAACAGAAGATAAGGAGGAATTAAAAGTCATAGTCCGCACCTGGTGAACCAGTAACATTGGCGACAGCAGTGTC
This sequence comes from Aureoboletus auriporus, assembly GCA_038089615.1. NCBI lineage: Eukaryota > Fungi > Basidiomycota > Agaricomycetes > Boletales > Boletaceae > Aureoboletus > Aureoboletus auriporus. The sequence continues at coordinate 12,776 of JBBPLF010000969.1, forward strand.
GTCCCAGACGTCGTCTCCATGATCTTCGTTGGCAAAAGAGTCAGTGATGGAGGGGGATTGAGAACGCTGACGAGATTGGACGAGGGGGCAGTCAGAGTAATGACGGGTACACCTTCAGGTACAGCGGTGGCGACGAGGGGCAGAAGAGTTTGCTGAGATCATACGAGGGACGTAGAAGTGAGGAGGGGGAACTGGGAGAGGGTTGGTAGAGGAAGTACTGGTAGTGGGGGAAAGAGAAGTCAGTGGGGAACGACGACGCCAGGGGCATCGAGAAGTGACATGGCCTGGTCGGATGATGCGACAATGATGGCAGCGATAGTCCGGACAGTTGGCCATGAAGTGACCATCTCGTTGACAATGGAAACAGCGGTCGGTAGGATTAGAAGGGGGTCGACGGCCATCGGCTTCTCGCCATGCGGTAAACGTAGAGAAT
>JBBPLF010000970.1:0-13186 GCA_038089615.1 Aureoboletus auriporus
TAGACCAGTCTGTAAGGCAATCTTCCTAGTAGATAGGTCAAGAGAGGCAAGAAAGATGAAGTTTTGTTTTTAAGAGATGAAAATGGATTTCATGGTGATGGTGAGAAAATAAGCAAAGGATGGTGGGATTTATATATGTTGGATCATACTCATTACATAAAGGTAACATAATAGAATCCTTCATGGATGTATGTAATGATATTACAGCATGCCAGGGTCAATATATATAATCAAAAATTTAAGTCAAAAAACTGTCCGCATGACATGTCATTTTCAAATGGCTGCTATTCTATCCATTCTTATCCAAATCACTTGATTCTTGGACCAATAGAAAGCCAAGCATGAGTACCTCATTTTATACACTTGTTGTTTAGGGCTAAAATCAGGGGTTATTGTGTTTAGTCATAACTAATGTAAAATATGCAAACATGCGGACAGTTTTTTGAGCCACTGTACATTGGAAATATCTTATCATTGTCTTGGACATGGTAGATTATTGCTAGCGCAATGTATATTTGCTTAGTTGAGAGGGGGGGCTGCTGGAGTTTCTGCTGCCCTCCAGTCCTCAACTCCCACAGCTTCATAAATATATTTACGAAATTCATCCACTACTTCCCTTCCTTTTCTTGTTCTTCTCCACCTCCTTTTTGGTTGCTTGAGCTAACTAATCCTTTTCAGACATAAAACCCTTATCTGCCCAGTGAAAAAGACCCCCTGTTGCATATTGAACTATTGAGTTTTGAATTTCACCAGGTTGAATGAGGGTATTGGAGTGGAGGAGAAGGGTTGAGGGGATCAATATAGTAGAACCTGGTGGAAACCATATACTGAGCCCAAAATCCCACAAGACCAGGTGGCCCCCTTTATTTGGATCAAATTGACCAAGGGCAGTTATTGAGCACCAACCTTGAGTAAGGTTTTTTTCATTGGTATGAGGAAGACATATGACCTAATCCCCCAAATTAAATAAGTGATGTGAAAAGATGCCTATTTTGCTGTCATAGGGCTGCCAAAGGTTTGGGTTCCTGATACAAAGGGATTCAATTACCTTATTCATGTAGTTGAAGCAGTACCCTCCAAACATCTGAAAGGCCCTTAAAAAAAGTGGCCCTCAAGTCAGGTTAAGAATGAAGGATTTGGAAATAATACACCCACTACTTGCAAATAAGCATATTTGCTGAATGGAAGGGGTCCCTATTAGCTTATCCAAAGCCTCATTTTTCCCCTTAGACCAATAAACAAGAAAGCTAGGTGCCTAAAAAAGATGGCAGCTCAGTTGGTAGGCTACCAACGGTGAGTCAGAGCTTACTTGCTGGCCACCATCATGAGATATATCATGGGCAAAAGATGCATGCTGCCACATCTATGGTCCCAGCCTTTGGCCCCCACACCCATTGAAACACCTGCCTGCCAAAGGGCCAAAAAGGTTTCATCATGAACTTCTTGCCATTCTGCCCTATTTTGAGGCATATTCACAAGGGCCCCTATCACCACATGGTTGCCATCCAAGAGAAGATGGGGTGTCCTATCCACCAGCTAAGTGACCACTGGAATAAAATACTTATAGGATGACCCACTTGCCATTTCATGGAAAGGGTGGGAGTTGATCTCTCAGCTCTTTTGGGTCCATCTTCTAGAAAACCTTGGCAGCTAAATCAAACAAGGACCTTCCTACCCATCCTGGGCCCATAATCTCAATGCAACAAACTTCCAAATCTAGCTTCACTCCATCCAATGTAGCCTCCATCACCCTTTTCTGGTTTACCTTCTTGAGATCTGAGGTTTCTTGGTAACCTCTTCTTACCTTCCTTCTGACAACAGAATGTTTCTTGGCCTTGACCATGAGAGGGGATGGTGTAAATGGTGGAAGCCTTCTTCAGCTTGTACAACCTCTGAGTCCAAGTTGATCAGCTCCTCCTCTAAATCAGGGTCAGAGTTCTCTGGATCAGTTAAGGGCCTTCAAATGTATCTCTTATCATTAGCTCCCTCATAACTCCCCAATGGAGACTGAGGCACTATTGCCCTTGTAAATTGTCACCTCTGTGAAGTTAGCTAACCACACTAGCCATCAACAAAGGAAAAAAAAAACTCACTAGAATTTGGGTGTAACAATAGCCTGGAGGGTGTTGTCAAACTTGGAGAAGCAGTGGTGAACTTAAAATTGAAGGCCACACTGGCAGCAGCATCAGAAATCTCAGGATCTGAGCTAGCACTGGCTTGGACATCTGCCAGTCCAGTGAGGCTGAGTGGGGGTGTTTGAAACATGTAAAATTTTGACTTACTAGCCTGAGATCATCAGGGTGGCATTTATGAAGAGCCCTCCAAGATGGCTGTCCATCATGGTGTCCAAGTTTTTGCTCCCATGTGACCATGACAGCACATTACCAACTAATCCATCACTTCTTAACAAATCTTGTGCCACCTTGCCTTTTGCAAGGCAATACAACAATGAGTTGCTGCTTGCATTTATCATCTGTGATAGTGGTACTGGCTACTCAAGGATGGGGTATATGCACTAACCCATGTCTTTGTGTTGATGTTGATCCACACTCAGTTTCATGGGCAACTTCAATTCCTTGTTGTAAGTCTCCCATCTTTGGATCATTGAAGTTTGACACAACTGAGTGGATGCAGTGTATTTCTGACCACAATTGCTGTTACACTTTACTTGGATAGAGGCAAATATGGACTTGGTCAGTTCAAGGTTCTGTCAACAATAAAGAGTTTTTATTGATGATGGTTGCAAAGGTTCAAGAGTTCTTCCAATGATGAGATGATTGTTGGTGGTTTCAAAGGTTTCAAGAAAGTGTCCACTCAGAGTAGGATGAGGACTTTGAGGAAGACAAGGGATCTGAGGGATCAAGAAACAATATCAAGGTATGATGCTATTCCAGGTAGGTCAAGTGTAAAGTATATCATTGGTATTGAAGGGTTTATATATTAAAGAAATGAGGGAATGACTAAGCAATAGAATGCGAAGGAATTTCAGAGAACCATTAGTAATACACCACAAAGATGGGAATGAAAAGGAAGATATTGAGTAGGAGTGAATTGTAACAATTGCCACAGAGACCCTGTGATGTTGGCATCTGCAGTAGCATCCCAAATGTCAGTGAGGTAAGTGTTTTCAGAGAGAGAACAGGGGATTGAGATTGTTGCCAAGGTTGGACATGGGGACAGTCTAAGTTGCATCTAGTGCACTATCAGGTACAATGGTGATGACTAGGAGCAGAGGCATTTTTAGGTATTATTTGAGAAACATTGAAATGTGGAGGGGAAATGGAAATGGAATTAGTTGAGGAAATACTCAATGCAGGGGAGGAGATGGCTGGTGGAGGGAAGTGATAATGCCAGGAACAACAAGAGGCGACATGCCTGGGTTGGATATTCTGGCAGTGGCAATATTGGTAGATCAAACAATTGGCCATCCAGTAACCCACCTGTTGGCAGTGGAAGCATAAGTTGGTCAGCTTTCTAGGTAGTCATTGTGCTTCTGCTTTTTCCAGGCTGCAAAGGAGCTGTGAACCTGTTGTCAGTGGGTTGCTGCAATGGCGGCTTCTTCAACTTGTTGTTCCTTGATAGTAATGACAGCTGAGAATGCAGAAGGTATGGATGGCAGAGATGATTTAGTATGGAAAGTAGGAATGGAAGTGCTGACTCTAGTACTGTTGAGTACTTTACTGAGTTGTTGGTGGTATCCATTGATCTCAGATATTGTGAGGGGCATCTCCAATTGGTAGAGTGAAGAGAAGATTTCCCTTTATCTATATACCCACATGGGAATTAAAAACTAAATGTTCAAAGCAAATTCCAGGCTATATGGTGATGCCAATCCATTACCCCTTATTGTTGTCAATTTTACGCTTATCTAATCTTTCTTGATCTTATCTTATCTTACCAGATTATCTTTAATCTTTAATCTTTTAGACTTAGTATCTTTCAAGTTATGGACCACTTTGGTTCACATGGTCACGTGACATTCTTAGGTAATCATTCCAGAACATTCTATGACGTCATACCTTAGGGCAGACATGTATAGCCACACACACACAGACCATTAGCATAGCCACATTGTGCTATATAAACCAATGCAAGTCAATGGAGAACTTCAGTCAAATTCTCATTGAGTTTCCCCTCATCTGCTCTTTTCTTTAAGTCAGTATCTTTTGTGTGCACCTGTGTCCAGTATTGGATTAGGATCGACAACAGAAGAACTTGACTATCTTTCTACACACCCGTACACCGACAAAAACAACTTATTCTTTTCTGCTATGTTCATATTGTACCTGGACATGAGGGTTAACGCAAGTGGTGACTACGCACCCTTCTTGAAGTCGAGACTTCCGGACAGTGCCTGACGCTTTAATACAGGCAACCCCTGTAGGCACAGTATTATACCTTAATGTTCACTTCTCTACAAAGATCCCTAAGGACACCAAAATGCATCAAATGAAGAAAGCCACATTTTATGCACAATGCAAGCAAAGACTCTCATACCAAGAGCACGTGTGATAGTTGCAGCCTGTCTGGTATAACATTACTGGTTAACGTTGTTACATGGTCGTCCGCTGTATTAAATTAGGATAACGTTGCTGAGCCCATAGTGCACCAGGGTCACTGTCTGCATAGATCCTGGACAATAAATGGATCGTTGCTTGTGTACTGTGAGAGCATATACCGTAATACCTACGTACAAGTAGCTTTGCGTAAGTGGGGCTAGATCTGGTGGCTATTGACCAGACTACCCATTGAAGAAGACACAGGCTAGGAAGCTTGCCGAATTTGGAAAATTTTTTATGAGCATCAAGACCGTTACGTTTGATGGACCTTATTTCAAAAACCTCCCACCATACTGGGCCGAATCTGGTATCCCCAACTCCTTCTTTGATGGTGAATACATCAAAGTACACGACATCTTCTGGAACTCTGAGCCTACAGCCTCCTACTCGGCAGTAGCAGAGTTTCGCCAAGTACTACCTGCTTCCATTCCCTATTGGTCTGAAATCAATTTAGACCTTCTCTACCCACGCCAAGTTGTCGTTCCACCAGCGCCAATCCACCCCCCTCTCTGATGATCTGAGCAATGAAGAAAGGTTCCTTCACGACTCCCCACCATGCTCACCCACCTTTCAACCAAATATGAACGTCGACCCTTCCACACAAGACATGGCCACCATGATGGCCAATATGAACCAAATGCTGGTGGCCCTACAAGCCCAACTTGCACAAGCAAACACAAGGGCCACAGATGCTCTTGCAAGGGCCCAAGTGGCCGAAACCAAAGTTGCAGTGGCAGCACGAACCGCAGTCCTGGCCAAACTTAATTGGCCAAATGCACAAAATATGGAGTTTAAAATCTCCAAGAAAGTCAAAGTGGTCCCTGACCCAGGCCACTTTTCCGGTATCCCCACCGAGTTCAAAACTTGGTGGATTAAAATGAAAATGTACCTCATGTTGAATGAGGAAACATTCACAAGGGACTCAGAAAAGATAGTTGCTGTCTTAATGAGAATAGGTCCCAAAGATGGCGACAAAAACAGTGCTGGAGCATGGGCCCGCATCAAACTTCAAAGATTGGCTGACGGGCTATGGGGCCTAGTCAACTTTGAACTTTTTAAAATTGAGGTCGAAAGTAGATTCTGGTCCTTCCTCAATAAGAACATGGCCATGAGGCTATTGGAGAAAAGGGTCCAGGGTTTGACCGAAAGAATCCACAGGTACATGACTGATTGGGAACAGTTGTACCTGAGGGCAGAACCCTTCCACTCCGAAGCCTGCAGGCTTCTTGAAAAGAACGTATGCAAGGACATTATGTGTATTATCTTTGAACAAGGAAAAAGGAAGGACGACCCTGATGAATACATAGTCGTCATCAAGGAAGTTGGAACAACATTGGAGCAATATGAACTCTGCTTTGAACCATGAAGGGAACCCTACGTTCCAAAAGCATCTGGCTCTGGTAGCCGCACTTATGGAGGCCATGGTGAGCCCATGGACATCGGAGCACTACAACGTGGGTGTTTCAATTGTGGAAAGGAAGGCCATCAGGCTAAGCAGTGCCACAGCCCTAAAAAGGAATGCGGAAAATGTCATTTCCTTGAAGGAGGACACACTTGAAGGTGTCTGGATTTTAAACAGGTCCATACAATGAGCACAGAGGCTTCCGCTGGTCGAGAGCAATCATCAACCCATGCTTCTACTCCTTGGGATACTGCTGAGCTTGGACTTCCTGACCCCAAGAGCGACACATACATCCAAATGAGGGCCTTTTTCCACAATGAATACAATGTTGAGATGAAGAGCCAGGGAAAAGAATACAGCACATAAACCTACCAGGTGTTTGTGTGCCAAAGGACCCTAAAAAGGACTCTACATACAACAAGTTTTCTTATTTACAATGTATTGGAGCGTCGCCTGAGGACGACTCCCTAACTAGGACAATTCCTGTAGTTCATTTATCAAAGACTGATGGGATGGCACAAGAAGTCGCACGCTGCATGGAAAATGCAGGCTTAATTTCCCATAAAGAAAAAGAAAAAATATTACATTATCTATTACAGAACAAATCTCAGAATGGATCTTAGTAAGGTCCATAAAACCAAAAAGAGAAGTGTTGGTGGAAATAGAAGTTTTCCATCCAACCACCAAGGACAAGAGGCATGCTGCTGAAGCATTGCTTGATAGCGGTGCTAATGGCATCTTTGTCGACAAAGAATGGACTAGTAAAAGGAAGCTACCCATGAAACCTTTAGCACAACCGATCCCCATGTTTAATGTTGACGGATCAAAAAACCAAGGAGGCAGTATTACGCACACTGTTGAACTCATTGTCCAGTATTAGGGACACTGTGAGAAAGTTGTGGCAGAAGTCACATCGCTGGGAAAGAATTCGATCATTCTCGGCTATAAATGGCTTGAAATCCACAACCTGGAGATAGACTGGCCCTCCAGCAAGGTTACACTCTCATGCTGTCCACCATTGTGTCATTTTCTGGCAGAAAGAGGTGCTTTCTTGTGCTACATTGACAAGCAAGAGCAAGGCACCACCCATGGAGCATATGATACGATTAAATCCTTAGAAAAACCAAAGGATGATGACAACCCAGTGGCATTAATACTGAAGCAGTTCCACGAGTATCTGAACTGTTTTTCCAAAAAGGAATTGGAGCGTCTTCCCATCAGAAAACCATGAGATCATGTAATAGACATGAAGGAAGGATTTGTCCTCAAAAAGGGCAAATTATACAATATGATGCCCATAGAAGTAGATGAAGTCAACAGTTTCATTGAAGATCAATTATGAAAGGGCTATATCCGACCTTCTAAGTCCCCTCAAGCTGCACCCGTGTTCTTCATCTCCAAAAAGGATGGAAAGAAGCGCATGGTGCAAGATTACCGATACCTCAATAAGTGGACAATAAAGAACAGTTACCTGCTGCTGCTCATTTCTCAGCTAGTGGACAAGCTGAAGGGTGCCAAGATGTTCACCAAGATGGACCTCCGATGGGGGTACAACAATATCAGAATTAAGGAAGGCAATGAATGGAAGGCTGCATTCGTTACACCAAAAGGAGTTTTCAAGCCTCTCGTCATGTATTTTGAGCAGTGCAATTCCCCGAGTACATTCCAGCAAATGATGAATGAGATCTTTGCTGACATGAACAATGTGGTTATCATTTACATTGACGACCTAATGGTTTTTACCAAATCAGACGATATTGAGGAACATGACCAAATCGTCTTAGAAGTCCTATGGAGATTGAAGGAAAATGACCTCTTCATCAAACCCAAAAAGTGTACATTCCATGCTAAAAAAGTGGAGTTCTTAGGAATGTTGGTTAACGAGTATGGCATCAAAATGGAAGCCGGCAAGGTGGAAGTTGTGAAAGGATGGCTGACACCTCGAAACGTGAAAGGAGTGAGAAGTTTCCTGGGACTGGCAAACTTCTATTGAAGATTTATCAAAGACTTTTCAGCGATCGCATGTCCCTTGCATGATCTTATGAAAAAAGAACAAGCATGGCAGTGGGAAGAAGCAGAACAAGGCGCTGTCATATCCCGGATTTTCATCCAAGCCCAACTCTGGTCACTACGACACAACTCCGGATATCCTACGACAACTCTGGCACAATCTCGTGCGCTCAGGTATCTCCGTTCTCTGGACCCTTTCATTTATACTTCTATACTCTTCCGATGTCATCTCATACATACTCCATTTTACTTCTGTCACTCGTCCCTAGCTTCCCTGACTGTCACTTTTCCTTGTTCCATTCTCCGTCTGTCATTCCGACCCTTATTCATTCTCGCTCCGTACCTACCTTTGAGATATTTACGTGACTCTGTACCTTAGACCCTTCCACCCTCCATATATAAACCCCTCCGTACTCCCTTTGTAACCTCAGTCAAATATTGAATTGAATAACCACCTTCCTCTCCTCGCTCTGACCTCCACCTCCGTCTCCTCCTTCGTTCCACTTGAGCCTAACGGTTCTTATGACCTCTGACCTCTGACCTCTGACAAATTTGGGACCTCCGGGTTCAGTAAGGGTGCAGCACATATGCTGAAGCCAAGTCCCACCGAGATTCTGCTCTGGACTTCGCCAGAGTTACGTCCATCCATATAGTTCTAACAGTATATTCGACTCTCACTTGCTAGAACCTGATGTCCATGAACACTCACACTCGTACCAGAACAGGTACCAATGTCGTCCCCGCACTATCCCCTCGTTACAACCCTTTGTCAATGTTTGGCAGCAACCGCCGAGATCCTGAGTCCACCAATGACTTCTGTGGATTCTCCACACGACCCACATCCTCCATTTTCCAAGGTTACCCTGAATCCCCAACTCCTGGAGTGCGGATAGTCTCTGCCCAGCTCAGAGGTGGTGATGGCGAGACAGCCAGTCATTACTTGAGCCAACGTGAGGCTACTTTCCGCACTCCAGTCAATGACAACCCCCCTCCTCCGGACGATCCAGACTTCCCTGGAGATGACCCCTCTGATGATGGCTCGGATGGCCCCAATTGAGATCCCTTCAACTCTGCCTTATCCTTCAAGCCTGACCTTTCCTCGAAACTTGGGAAGGATGGCAAGCTGACCACCGATAAGCAAGCACAGATTTGACAACAAGCTCTGCATGTTCTATGGTCACGCTGGCCACATGGCTAAGGACTGCTCGAAGTCCACTTCTAAGGCTTCGAAGGCTTGTGCAGCTTCAACTGCAACTCTGGACACTACACCGGAGGTCTCTTCAGAGACAAAAAGATAGTCTGTGACCTCCCTGACTCTGCACAGGAAGGAGGTCGCATTGATCCCCCCTGTGCACTTAAGGAGATTCGACTCAACATGTCCACTTTCTCAGATCTGAAGTCTCTTATGCCCTCCGTTTCTCTTCTTTTGTATGATATCCCTGCCTTCTCCACTCTCGTAGATTCTGGTTCCTCTGACTGTTTTATAGATACCTCCTTTGTCAATAAACATGCTCTTTCCACTTACTCCGTCCCTCCATTGCAACTCCGCCTCTTCAATGGAACCTCAAACTCCGTGATCACTCAAGCTGTCGACCTTTCCGTCCGTTTTCAAAGCAGTGATATCACTCCGACAACATTTTATGTCACTCCGCTGGATGGCTCCTGTTTCCTTGTTCTAGGACACAACTGGCTCACCCGCTACAATCTGTTGATTGATTGGGTTTCGAGCAGTATTTCTTTCCGTTCACCTGAATAGCCCGTGCCAGCACAACCGAGCTCATCTCTGCAGCCTCCGGACTCGCCTCCTCCGGCTGACCCCTCCCCATCCAATTCACCACACTTCTCCGACTGCAAAGCTCCTCCGATAGCGATCATCAGTGCCCCCGCTTTTACACTGGCATGTCGTCTAGAAGGATCTATGCAATTCAGCATGCAAATCCGCCCCCAAGGGAGTGATCTCCACGCTGCCTCTGCCAACCCTGAACCTGTCGATCTCTCCGGAGTTTCTTCAGACTACCACGATTTCGCCGACGTGTTTAGCAAGAGGAAGGCCTCCATCCTTGCCCCTCATTGCGAGCACGATCTGAAGATCAACCTCGAGGACGGCGCTTCCCCTCCCATTGGCACCACCTATTCCCTTTCCCCATCCGAGCTTGAGTCACTCTGGGCATTCCTCGATGAACACCTTGCAATGGGCTTCATCCACCCTTCCTCCTCCGCTCACGCCGCTCCGGTTCTCTTTGTCCACAAGAAGGACGGTTCACTCCGCCTCTGTGTTGACTTCCGAGGACTCAACAAAATCACAAAGAAAGACCGCTACCCGCTGCCCCATATCTCCGATCTCCTAGACGCTCTGAGCCGTGCAAAGATTTACATCAAGATCGACCTCCGGCATGCGTACCACCTGGTCCACATCGCCGAGGGCGATGAATGGAAGACCTCTTTCCATATGTGCTATGGCTCCTACGAGTGGCTCGTCATGCCATTTGGTCTTACCAATGCTCTGGCGGCATTCCAGCGGTTCATCAATACCATCTTCACTGATCTACTCGATGTTTGCGTTATAGTCTACCTCGACAACATTCTTATCTACTCCGAGGATATGGCCTCCCACAAGGAGCATGTCCAAGAAGTCCTCCATCGACTCTGCAAACACAGACTTTATGCGAAGCCCGAGAAGTGTGAGTTCCATATGACCTCCACTGAATACTTGGATTACTGCCTTTCGCCCTCCGGTCTCACCATGTCTTCAGACAAGATCAAGGCTATACAGGATTGGCCGGAACCCCGGAAGGTCAAGAACATCCAGTCCTTCCTCGGCTTTGCTAACTTTTATCAGTGTTTCATCCATAATTATTCAGACATTGTCATTCCTTTGACTCACCTCACTTGCAAAGGCACTCCATGGCTTTTCTCCGACGACTGTTGTACCGCCTTCCAATCCCTCAAAAATGCATTCACCTCTGCTCCTATCCTTACCCACTGGTCTCTGGATGCTCCACTTATTGTCGAGACAGATGCTTCCGACTACGCCATCGCTGGCATCCTTTCACTCCGATGTCTAGACAATGAGGTCTGTCCCGTCACTTTCTACTCCCATACATTGTCTGCTTCAGAGCTGAACTATGACACCCACGATAAGGAGCTCCTCACTATTCATGAGTCCTTCCGGACTTGGCGCCACTACCTTGAAGGATCCGGTACCCCCGTCGACATCGTCATTGACCACAAGAACCTCAAGTATTTCGCCACCTCTAAACTCCTGACTCGCTGACAGGCCCGGTGGTCGGAGTTCCTCTCTCAGTTCAATATGGTTGTCCGTTTCTGTCCCGGACGCCTTGGCGCAAAGCCCGATGCCCTCACTAGACGCTGGAATGTCTATTCTAAAGAGGGGGATAAGGACTACACTCGCGTCAATCCACACAACTTCCGTCCAGTTTTCACTCAAGAGCAGCTCTCTTCGTCCCTCCGAGTGACCTACCTTGCAACTCCGGTCCTCCAAGCCAGCATGCTCTTTGATGTTGAACAACTCCACAGCGACATCCTCTCTGCTCTCCCCTCCGATCCCATCGCTATTCAGCACCTCTCTCCTACCAACCCCGCTGATCTCCATTGGTCAGTCGACTCTGATGGCTTCCTTCATTTAGATGGCCAGATTTATGTTCCAGACGCGAATGATCTCCATCTCTGCGTCCTCCGTTACAAACATGATCACCCGCTCTCCAGACATTTCGGTCAAAACTGGACTCTGGAACTCATAAGATGCGAATACACCTGGCCAGGAATCAAAACCTTCGTGAAAGACTACATCTCATCTTGCACTTCTTGTGCCTGCGCCAAAGTTCCTAGACACAAGCCGTATGGACTCCTGAAACAATTCCCCATCCCTGAAAAACCCTGGAACTCCATCTCCATGGACTTCATCGAACAGCTCCCTCTGTCCTCTGGATATACCTCCATACTCGTTGTTGTTGATCATCTATCGAAACAGTGCATTTTCATCCCCACTCACAATACGATCACATCTCCGGAGTTAGCAAAACTGTTCCTCCTCCACGTATTTTCCAAGCACAGAGTTCCATCCCACATCACCTCCGATCGAGGCTCTGAGTTTGTCTCACATTTCTTTTGTTCTCTAGGCAAGGCCCTTGACATCCGTTTACACTTCACCTCCAATTACCACCCAGAAGGAGATGGCCAAACCGAGTGAATGAACCAGACCCTCGAGCAGTACCTCCAGATCTATTGCAACTACCAGCAAGACAATTGGTCTGAACTCCTGCCCCTCATGGAGTTTTCATACAACGATGCTCTGAGCACAACCACCGGAGTATCTCCGTTCTTCGCCAACAGGGGTTACCATCCAAATCTTACGGTCCACCCCGAATGAGATCTCTCCTCTGCTCGCACACGCGAATACTCTGTCGACCTCGATTCCCTCCACCAGTTCCTCCGTGAAGAGATGGCTCATGCGCAAGAGCAATACCAAGGTCCTGTGGATGCTAAACGGACTCCGGTACCGGACTTCAAAGTCAGCGACCAGGTCTTCGTCAAAGCCAAGTACTTCCACTCTACGTGACCCTCTAGGAAGCTATCCAAGAAAAACTTGGGTCTGTACGACATCATCGCTCAAGCCAGCACTCACTCCTTCACACTCTGTCTCCCCAACTCCATGAAGTCCGTTCACCCTGTCTTCCACATCTCCCAACTCGAACCCTCCGTACCCAACATCATCCCCAATCAGACTCAACCTCCACCTCCAGCAGTCGAAGTAGACGGTGAACTGGAGTATGAGATCTCCAAGATTCTCGACTCCAAGATCAATTGTCAACGCAAGACTTGCAAGTTTCGGGAATTAACCCGAACGTGGCAGGTTAAGGGATTACGAAGTGTGGGAATACTCACACTTCAGGTGGAAATCCTGAGGTAGTAATCAAGAGTATAAAGAGCCTCCAACTAGAGAGTCAAAGGTAGTATAGTCAGGTGGAGTGTGGAACAGCTCAAGAGGTAGATGGCTCCAGTGAGAAATCACTGTATAAGACTCTATTGAAAAGGGAAAAGGATGGCCAGAAGGGCCGTCCTTATATACATCTACAGCAGTGGCTATACCCCCAAAAGTAGCTATGTGATATAAGAATATCAACCAATAGCGTAAAAGGAGCTACGGTGTCTATAGTAAGAACCAATAGCATAAAAGACTTATCTGGAGTCTATA
>JBBPLF010000971.1:0-13173 GCA_038089615.1 Aureoboletus auriporus
TACCTTTGACTCTCTAGTCGGAGGCTTGTTATACTCTTGATTACTACCTCAGGATTTCCACCTGAAGTGTGAGTATTCCCACACTTCGTAATCCCTTAACCTGCCACGTTCGGGTTAATTCCCGAAATAAGGTTGGTGAAGGTATGGTTCATCAAGGCCTGGAATGTTGCCAAGGAGTTGCACATGCCAAAAAACATCACAGTTGTTTCAAAGAGTCCCATGGGGGTTATAAATGCTGCTTTCCATCTGTCCTGCAGTTTGATGAGGACATTGTTGTATCCCCATTGGATATCCATTTTAGTAAAGATGGATGATCCTTTAAGCTGGTTGATAAGATCAGAGATGAGTGGGAGCGGGTAGGCATTTTTGGTGGTGTGGGAGTTTAGGTATCAGTAAACCTGGCAAGGTCATACAAATCCATCCTTCTTTGGTACAAAGAAGAAGGGGGATGCTTGTGGGGATTTGGATGGAACTATTTTCCAAGATTTCAGATGTTTGTCAATGAAATCTTTGCAAGCTTCCTTTTCCTTGGGGTTTAGGGGGTATACCTTGGCTACCTTGGGCACAAAGGCTCCATCAAGGTCTATGCCATGGTCAAATGATCGAGAGGGTGGTAGTTCATCTCCTTCTCATTCAGCAAAGATGTCAGTGAAGTCCTTGTATTCAGGGGGGAGTGGTTCTTCTTTGTGGGGTTCTTTTACTGCGAGTTCTGTTGCAAGTGTGGTTTTTCTGATGAGGGTTTCTATCCTCCTATCGATTATCTTTTTTCATAGTTTGGCTATCTTTTCGTCTGGGTCTGGTTCCAGGTATCGGACAAGATATCTTTGGCACACCGCTCTAGGGGTGTCATGTCGTGGGGTTCTGGATTTGTCTGGAAGGGTCACTTCTCCAGTCATTTAGTTTATTGTGGGGTTGGTCTCTCAGAGCCATGTTATCCCAAGGATCAGGTTTTCCTTTCCACAGTTGATGATGAGGAAATCTCTTTCCTCGTTTACTTCTCCAATCCAGATTGTAAGGGTCACTTTGTGGCAGATTATCCCTCCAGTGTTCGGGGATCCATCTGCATTGTGTGCCTTCTTTGGTTTATCCAGTCGTATCTGTTTATATCCTTTCTTCTTCACTAGATCGCGATTTATGAAGTCTCCACTTGCTCTGCAATCTACAAGGGCAAACATGTTGATGATTTGATCATTTTTTTGTTCAAACAGTGAGATGGGGATTCGCATAGATTCACTGTTTGGATTGGACAAGAATACTGGTGCTATTACTTCAGGATGGGAGAGCATTGACCCTTTCCTCCTGTCTAAAAATTCTTTTTCGGGATTTCTTCTTCTTCAACCCAGGTAGTGGTAATGGTTTCTGGTTTGTCAATCTTGTAGAGGATGTCGAGTGTGCATATAAGTTCATCCTCAGTAACACCCCTTTCTTTAAGGGTATCCTGGTACTCTTTGAACTTGGTCTCTCTGACATGTTTGTTTCTGGCGGGGTTCCTCTGCAGGCAAGGAGGGGCCCAGTTGTTGTTCTTTCCTTGTCCTTCTGGACGTTTGTCCCAGGGGTGGTTCTTGGCATTGCATCCTACCCGGTGGCATATGAAACACTTGTTGTTCCTCATGTGTTTTGCCTTCTCTATAGGTGAGAGTCTGGTGAAGTTGACATGAACTGTATCAACGTCCATGGCATTGGGATCTCTAGGGGGTCTTCCTTTGACCTGGAAGCCCACCCTTCATCCCTTTCACAGATCTTCTATCCTCTTATTTTGAGTGTGGAATACTCCAGAAAGTTGGAGCCATTCCAAGAGTTTGTCAGGGAGAGGGTTGATGGACAGGATTTTGGTGGAGATGTCTGGGTCCAGTCCCTTTATGAGGTAGTTCACCTTGGTTAATTCATCATCTATTCCTGCTATGGCCTCTGCAGCCTGGAAGGCAGTGATGTAGTTGGTGTATCCAGCATCACCCTTCCCTTGCTGTGTCAGCTTGTCCAACAGATCTCTTGCTTGGTTCTTGTAATCAAAGAGGAAGAAGGTTTTCTCAAATTTATCCATGAGTTGAGTGAAGGTAAGATCCTTTACTACATTGTTGGTGAGTTGGACATAAATAGATTCAGAGAAGGCGCCTCCTTGACCCTTGCTCATCTTTGCAAGAGTGGTTAAGACCTTGGCATTCTCGTTGTAGAACTTCTTGTTCATGTTGAAGTAGGCAGTCATGGTCATCTTCCAACGTATTGCATCCTTTGGGTCCCCAGAGAAGTCTGCGGGCAGTCTGGCCTTAAGCTCAATGTCTTTGTTTCCTGGGTCCAACATTTCTATGTCAGGATTTGGGTCTTTGGGTGGTAGGGAAGGTGGTTGTCTAGATTGGGCAGGTGGTGCGTCTTGGATCCTCCAGTCCTCAGCAGGGATTGGTGCTGGAAGAGCAAAGAGTGCAGATGGTGTTTGGATGTCATCTGAAGAATCAGAAGGGGAACATATGGTCTGTCCTCATTGTGATCCTTGTCCTGAAATGATGGGTAGATCTTCTGTCAGATGACAGAGATAGAGTTGAAGAGCTAGTTCTTTTGTTAACACTGGGCATTGGAACGTAGCACAGTGTACACTCAAAGTAGTATGAAGACTTGTTGTGGGTGAAGCAATAGAGTCTCACTACCCAATGTGCACACTTGGGGCTTGTGGAGTGCTGAGTAACAACACTGAATTGCGTAGAACTAGCTGAGGAATACAGGACGAGTTGAATGGCTACTTATACTAACTATGTGCTGCATAATCCTATGTGCGCCACAGTAGCAGTACTGCTATGTACTGCGTAAGGCGGAGTCCACAGTATCATGGCTATGTGATGATGGTAAGGGAACATGAGGCATTGCATCAGGAAAGCAATATCAAGGAGAGGAATGTAGTTCATTGTGGTTCCAAAGTTAAAGAGCAAAGTGTGAACATGGTTCTGAGAGGTTCCAATAGAAGATGACAACATTAGACAAGAAAACAAAGTGTAAATGTGGTTCTGAGGGGTCCTGAGGAATTTCCTGTAATTCCGGTTGAAGATGAATATAATGGGTGTGGTTCGAAAGGGTTCCGAAACAGAAGCAAGAGAATTACAAGGGGAGAGATGATGAGTATCTGGCAAAGATATGAGGAGAGACAATGAGTCCATAGACATAGGGAAAAGATGGGTCATAGGGGAAAACTGTAACAGTATCAACTGTGTGCGCCTATGTCCAGTATTGGATTAGGGTCAACAACACATACCTTACATTGTTCCCTGGATCTTCTTGAAGTCCTCATCCTACTCTGAGTGGATGTGTTATGCTGGTTGTACATTCTTGGCAATGACCAAGCACACCTTAATCTTGAGGGAGGATGCTCATGAAGAGGTATAACAACATCCTGAGAGAAAGGAGACAGAGGAGAGTATCAAGTGGACAAGGGTTGAGTGATTAAAGGCTCAGGGAGACTGAGGATACAAGAATGCACAATATATTGTGTAGGTCAAGTATGAGTGATAGTACAGCACAGTTGGGTATTTATAGAGTATCTCTAGGAATGATGGAATACTCTAGAAAGTGATGAAAGTAGGCTATCCACTACAAGGAATAGACTAGACCTGAGGGAGGAAGGACTAGCTCACTGGTTGTATGAATGTTGAGATAGATGGCATGATATGGTAACTGGACAAGTTGTTATTGTGACTTTGCTACTGAGTTTGTAATATATACTACAGTGCTGAAGTCACATGATATATATATAAATATTTATTAGTACTTCCAGTTCTGCACTTCCAGGTTCTGAGATTCCGGATACTACACTACACTATGGTAATAATAAGTATATTGTTGAACAGTAATAGATACTTATTCAACACTCCCCTTTGCTAAGCAGCTACTCTGAGCACATAAGCAAGTATAATATTATGACTGTGGTTTGTCATAGAATTCTAGGCCTAATTGTTTTCAGCAATGAGTGAGTGCATCCAAACCAAGATTCTTGGTAAACATATTGGCAGGATTTTTAGTACCTTCAATGTAAAAGATCTCAATGAGGCCTTCCTTGACATCATCATAGATGCCATGCCATTGAAGATCAATGTGTTTGGAGCAGCTTTCAGTTACTGGGTTTTCAACCATAAAAATGGAATCCTGGTTGTCACCACAGATCAGAATAGGGGACATTGTTAGAACTATATGGACGGACGTAACTCCGGCGAAGTCTGGAGTGGAGTCTCGGTGGGACTTGGCTTCAGCATATATGCTGCGCCCTTATTGAACCTGGAGGTCCCGAATTTGTCGGAGGTTGGAGGTTGGAGGTCACAGGAACTGTTAGGCTCAAGTGGAACGAAGGAGGAGATGGAGATGAAGATCGGACGGTGACAGGGAGGTCAGAGCGAGGAGAGGAAGGTGGTTTGATTCGGTATTCAATTCGAGGTTCAATTCGACTGAGGTTACAAAGGGAGTATGGAGGGGTTTATATACGGAGGGTGGAAGGGTCTAAGGTATGGAGTCGCATAAATATCTCGGAGGTAGGTACGGAGCGAGAATGAATAAGGGTCGGAATGACAGACAGAGAATGGAGGTGTAAGTACAGAATGACAGACAGAGAATGGAACAGGGAAAAGTGACAGACAGAGAATGGAACAGGGAAAAGTGACAGTCAGGGAAGTAAGGGATGAGTGACAGAAGTAAAATGGAGTATGTACGAGATGACATCGGAAGAGTATAGAAGTATAAATGAAAGGGTCCAGAGAATGGAGATATCTGAGTGTGCCAGATTGCGCCAGAGTTGTCACAGGATATCCGGAGATGCATTGCAGTGACCGGAGTTGGACTTGGATGAAATCCGGGATATGACAGACATTGTATATCCCAGCTCTTTCATGATGGTGCAAATCCAAATGACTTGCTTGCTACAATCTGACAGCGCAACATATTCAGTTTCAGTGGATGAGTATGCAACATGAGATTGTTGGTGAGATTGCCAGCTGAAAATGCAGCCTGCTAGTTTAATAAACCAGCCTGTTTGCGAGCATCTTGTGTTCGGATCTTGTTATGATTCACTCCTATTCTTTTTCTCCTTTGTCATTCTAATTACCCTTCTATGTGTTCCTATCAAACATGTGTCTTGCTGTACAGCCCGCTTAACATCATTGTTTCCTTTTTTATTTCACTTGCTGTATATTACTAAACATTCTCTGGGATTCCTTTGCATTCTACTGCTTAATAATCCCCTTTTCCTCTCTCTATATAAATCCTATGATACCAATGATGTACCTCATGCTTGACCTACCTGGAATAGCATCATACTTTACATCACCTTGGATCCCTTGTCTTCCTTGAAGTCCTCATCCTATTCTGAGTGGACGCTCCCTCAAAACCTCTGAAACCACCAATGATTGTTTTATCATTGGAAGAACCCCCAAACCCTTGAACCATCTATGATGAACATTCGTCCTAGATAGAACCTTTGAACCGACCAGGTCTACGATCGCCTCTACCCAAGTTGAGCATAACAAAAGGTCAAGCATGCTCTCAACAGGCTACCATTGTTGTAAGCCTTTTATCACCATTTCCCACCAACACCCCTCATCCGACCCTCACTGGGATCACCATCAAAACCCAACTCCAAAAGCAACTTCTGAGCCCAAGCCCAAACCCTCCCTCATTGATCTTGAGGAAGAGCTTGACCTTGACACCACCCTTCTTACTGAACAAGAACAAAGGGAAGATCTCAACCTAGCTCACACTTTGTCTGCCACCTTGACCATCCCACAAGTACCCACACCACTGTCTCCAACTCCAGTCGCCCCTTGAACCAACCTCTTCGTTATACCCTCACTATCGCCACCCCTGTCACCATCCATGTCCACCTCCACATTGAAACCCACTGAACTCTGGATTGGAGCACCTGATTCCTTTGATGGAAACCCAGCAAAGGCCATGGCATGGCTTGATGCAGTGGTATTCTATATCCTCATCAATGAGAAAGTCTACAACTTTAAAGCCAAACGGGTCACCTTCACCCTATCCTATATGACAAAAGGAACTGCTGCTACTTGGGCAGCCACCTTTTGCCAACAAGCCCTGAGTAGAGCAATCCCGGATCTAGGAAAGTTTGCCGACTTCCACAGCAAGTTTGAGAAATCCTTCAAGAAAGAAAAAACTGCCAAAAAAACCATCACCTGGCTCTCTACCCACTGCATGCCTGACAATGGCGATCTATCTGACTACATCACCAAATTCCAGAACAACAACAACATCTCTGGAATCACTGACAATGATGTCTTAAAATCGTTTTTTGGAGCAGGTCTTCCCATCTCCATGTCTGAAAAAGTCAGTGAATCAACTAAAGACACCAAGACCATTGGTGACTGGTACGAATGAGCCCAAGAAATCCAAACCAGGAAGGATATCACCAAAGCCTTTGCACTACAACACCGAAGCAAGGTTACCACCCATACCTATACCCCCTTATTCTCAAAACCTCAGACCAAACCCTGTGATCCTGATGCCATGGATGTTGATGCTATTTGCATCTTTAAGCTCACCCCAGAAGAGTGCAAATGATGCAGAGAGAAAGAACTCTGCTTCCACTGCAGGAAACCTGGACATATGAGTGGGGTGTTACGATTTTCCCTTATGATCCATCTTGTCATATCCCAAATATTTGCCAAGTCCAACTCTGGTCCTCCAATCATTCCTCCGATTAGTTCACAACAACTCCAGTGCATTCTTGCACACTCTGCACTTCTGTTCCTCTGGACTTCTATCTTTAGTATAGTTTCATTCTTATGCTGTTCTTCATTCTGCTTAATAATACCTCTGAATACCAGTGCTCGCTTAGCAGCACTGCTCCAGCTATGTTTCTCCCATCTCCGTTTCACTTACCAATCTCTTAGTAAACTCTGTTACTAATCCATCTCCGTCCTTCATATATAAACCCATAGTTCGTCCTCTTTGTACTTTAGTTGAATATCAAATTGAGTTACCTCTCTATCAACTTCTCATCAATCCTCTGACTCAACTCTGAGTCTCTCTGATCCTTTCTCTTTGGATCACCCTCCGGTACTTAGAATCCTTTGCAGATCTTCGTACAACTCCAACCTCCACAAATTTGGGACATGCAGATTCAATAAGGGTGCAGCATATAAGCTGAAGCCAAGTCCTGTCTGACCACATTGTTCTGGAGTTCATTCCAGAGCATTGGACCAGTCTCTAACACATCTTTTCCTTACATCTATGGCCTGATTGTCTCTCCTCGTACCTTTGCTCAACACACAACATCAAATCCTTTCTAATCTGCTTTTCCATGCTTCCACTTTCCCACTGAAGAGAAAAACAAGGCTCTGGATCTTAGTGATATGAGTCACAAAACCTTTGGTAGTTGCTGTGGGTGGTAAGAAGGGAGCAATATGATCATTCCTAAAGGAATACACAAGAGGAATGAAAAGAGGGACGACTGGTCAAGATCCTTCAACTTGGGAAGAGCCTTTCTGACAAACCTGCGACTTTCTGGAGTGATCCACTGAAGGTCAATGGTGGATCCACAGAATGTGCAGTGTAATGCGAAGGACGCAAAAGCAGAAAATGATAAGAATGATGAGGACTTGTGCAGAAGCCCTTAAGATGGTTGATGATTGAAGGGAAAGATAGATGGAAGGACCAAAAAGATGAAATTCAACTGCCTAATTACAGTCTTTTATAGTCTGGGCACACCCTAGACTGAAACAAGTAAGGTACATGTGTCACAACACTTGTCAAAGGCATGGAGATGACTAAATATGTGAATAAAGTACTTGACCAAGTAATTCAAGTTGTTAGGACTTGATACGACTTGATACAACGAGTCATAAATGTAACACGAACAAAAGGACTTACCAGTGATGGAACCCGAGTGTTAACGCTGGGCATCAGAATGTAGCACAGCGAACACTTGAAGTAGTTTGAAGACTTGTTGTGGGCGAAGCAAAGAGGAAAGAAGTCTCACTACCCAATGTGCACACTTGGGACTCGTGGATGTGCTAAGTAACAATGCTGTTACGATTCACCCCTATTCATTTTCCCTTTCATCACCTTGCTTACCTCTTCTTGTGTTCCCATCGGACGCCTTGTCATCGTGATTACCTTGCTATGCATTCCTATCGGACACATGTCTCGCTGTACAGTCCGCCTGACATCATTGTTTTCTCTTCTGTCTCACTTGCTGTGTATTACTAAACATTCATAGGAATTCCTTCGCATTCTATTGCTTAGTAATTCCTTCCTTCTCTTCCCTATATAAACCCTACGATACCAATGATGTACCTCACACTTGACCTACCTGGAATAGCATCATCCCTTGTATATCGTCTCTGATCCTTCGGATTCCTTGTCTCTCTTGAAGTCTTCGTCCTACTCTGAGTGGACGCTCCCTTGAAACCCTTGAAACCACTGACGATCGTCTTATCGTCAGAAGAACCCCTTGAACCCTTGAACTATCTATGACAAACGTTCATCCTAGACAGAACCCTTGAACTGACCAGGTCTACGTTCACCTCTACCCGAGTTGAGCATAACAAATGCTGGATTGTGTAGAACTAGCTGGGGAATACAGGTCGAGTCATGTGGTTACTTATACGAACTATGGTGCTGCGTAATCCTGTGTGCGCAGCAAGAGCTATGCTACTGTGTACTGTGTAGGGCAGTGTGCGCAGTATCCTGGCTGTGTACTGCGTAAGGCAATGTCCACAGTATCAAGGCTATGTGATGGGGAATATGAGACACTGCATAAAGAGAGCAGTGTCAAGGAGGAAGTAGTCCATAAGAGGAGGCATGATTTTGGAAGGTTTCGGAAAAAGCAAACTAATGAGGATGAGAAGATAAGTTCCTAGTGAAGATACAAGGGGAAATGATAAGTCCATAGACATAAGGAAAAGACAGGTTATAAGGGAAAATCATAACATTACCCCCTTCGTAGTGTTGAAGCACTTGCTCAACGATCTGGCCCATCGGTATCTCCCTCGTTAACCTCATAGTTGGTGAAGTCAATGTCCCCATTGAGAAAGCCGTCATCACGGTCAAGCCCGTTGTAAACTGGGCAATGGGTGCGAATGTGTCCGTATTTGTCGCATTCTCCACATTGTCGTCAGTGACACTTTGCCTGGACATGTCCTGGGGTGCGTTTGTGACACCAGGGGCAAGTGTATTTCACACAGTAGATTCGTACATGATCGGCCTTTCCGCACTGGTGGCAGCAAAGTCTGGGGATGTTGGAGGTATCAACGTTGATGGGGTCTCGAAAAGTGCCTGCTCCCTCCAGGGATGTTGACCGGGTCCCTCGAAAGGAATGGAGTATGGGGCGAAGGGTATCTCCTGGTGTATGGAGGGTTGCTTGGGGGAGTTTCAGGGGTAACAAGCTCTCATGGCAAGTAAGAGCTCCTCATTGCATGTCCTCAGGGGCAGGAGTGGGCGAATGGGTAGCAACTGGAGAGTCTCCTGAAACGTTGGAGGGAGTGGGGGCATGGGTATCAATCTTAGGGGACTCAGGAATGGAGGTTGGAGTGGGAAAGTATGTTTGCTCGGGGGAGTGAGGAGGTGGGATCTGGAGAGCGGGGGAAGGGGTTCTTTCGACAGACACTGGTGTGTCCAGGTAGGGGTCGAAGGGTACGGTGCAAGGGGCATCTCCTACATAGGTCCTGTATTCATGGACACTCATGATGTCAAAGAACGGCTCTACAACCAGTCAGGGCAGGTTCTCATTGATGCGATCTACAAGGTGTCCGAATCCTTCCTCATAAAGGAGGTCGAGGATGAGGGAGCATGCTTCGTCTACTCTAGTTTGCATTGTGGATACAAATTGTTCTGGGGAGTCGTGGGGAACAAGTTGGTGGGTGGCAAGATGGATGACTTGGTAGGTTTGGAAGAGAGTGCACAGATCTTTGGTTCTCTTATTGTAGTTGTAGCGCAGGTCTAGTTCCATGTGCAGGGTGAGAGCAGGGGTAGTCAGGACGGAGGCAAAAAGGATCCTCCTCAAGTGAGGGGGGAGTTGGTTGGAACAGATGTAGTAAGGGTAAGGCAGTTCTAGGTGGTTCCTCTGGGCCATGAGGGATTCATAAGTTCCCCTGGCCATGATGCAGTTGCAGTGCATAATCAAGGAGGGGGTTTGTTGGGTCATGATTTATAATGCCAGGGACAGCCGCTGTACTTCCTGTTACAGAAGTATTGATGTTTGAGAGGATGGGACGGAGGGAGGTTGTTGCGATAGAGGAAGAAGAACTTGTAGAAGGGGAGATCAGGTTGGAATTTGAAGTTTCTCTTTCGGAGCATTTACTGGGGGAAGTCCCTTGGGTGAGCGGACTTATATTCATCCAGGAGTGTTTGTGCATGTTGGAGGTTTCCTTCAGGTTCCCAAGTGTTCTCTGCTGCGGAATATCCTTTCCAAGATACAAGGTACTGCCTTCGTCCTCATGTTCCACGGTGTGAGAGAATGGAGTCTATTTTGTATTCCTCTTCTCCGCTGATCAGCTCAGGCAGTGGATCTGAGAAGTTGGGCCATGTTCTGCAGTCTCTCGATAAGGGGATAGGAGGGAGGTGTGGAAAACATCATGCATCTTCCAGGTCGGTGGCAGTTTAAGGCGATACGATATGGGGGAGATGACCTGTGTGATTTCAAATGGTCCTTCTCATTTAGGGGATAGCTTTCTGGACAGGTATTGCAGTCGAAGGTTCCTTCCTTCTAGCCAAACTTTATCACTGACTTCCCAGGGGCAGAACTTAGAAGAAGTTCGTTCCTTCATGATCTGTTGGGTCTTCTCATGCGCAGCAAGGGCTTCCCGTAGGGCTTCTTCGAGTTCCAATAGGCATGTTTCCAGGGCAGGGAGGAATGTCTTTCTGATTGAAGGATAAGAGTGGGGTTCATATCCTAAGATAAGGGAAAAAGGGGATTTCTGGGTGGAGGAGTGGACAGCAGAGTTGTGGGAGAACTCAGCCATGGGGAGTAGTTCTGCCCAGCGTTCTGGGTGTCCGTCACGGAAGATATGTAGGTACGTTTCGAGTTCTTGGTTTACTTGTTCCGTTTCTCTGTCAGTTTGGGGGTGGTATGCAGATGATAGCTTTAGGTCATATTTCAGTAATCTGGAGAGTTCTCGAGCGAAGGTTGATGCGAATTGTGGTCCTCTGTCTGAGATGCATTGGTCATGGAGTCCGTAGTGTTGGAATATGTTTGTGAAAAAGAGTTGGGCAACTCCTGCAGCGTCAATGGTTTTGTGACAGGGTATGAGGATTACCCCCTTCATAAGGCCATGGCTGACCATGACCATAATAGAGTCAAAGCCATTGGATGGAGGCAGGTCGGTGATGAGATCAACCGAAATCTGTTGGAAAGGGTGAGTGCAGGAGGAAGGAAGTGGTGTCAATGCTGGAGTGGTAGGGTGTGTGTTGACCTTGTTGGCTTGGCAAGTTGCACAACCTTGGACAAATTTGTGAATAAAGGTGGTCATTCTGGGCCAACAATAATCACATTGTAAGAGATTGGTAGTGCGGAAAATTCCCCCATGTCCGCCATGGTCGTTTTTATGTGTGAGGTGAACGAGCTCCTGCTATGCTGGTTCTGGAATATAGAGGCGGTGTTTGTAGTGTAACATTCCTTCATTGTATTCCCAGTCGTGTGGTTGAGATTTAGCGAATAGGGGAGTTCCCTCCTTCAGGGCATTAAGGGCAGAGATGACCAGGGGGTCAGATGGGGTAGATTGGGTGATTTTCTTGACAAGGGCAAAATCAATGGTGCAAATGAAGACGTCCTCGGGTAGGAGAGTGACTTCCTGGTTGTCTTGGGAGGTATTGATGGTATCCTGTTGAGATAGTGCATCAGCAGGTCCCATCTGAGTTCCAGGGACTGGGGAGAAAGAGAGGTCAAAGTCTTGGAGGAATAATATCCATCGTGCCTGTCTCCTGGAGAGTTTTTGTGGTTCCTTGAAGTATGCGAGGTTTTTGTGGTCAGTAATGACCGTTACGGGGAGCCCTGTCCCTTGTAGGTAGTGTTTTCATTCCTCCAGGGTGCAGATTACTCCGAGGAGTTCCCGATCATAGATGTTGTAATTTTGTTCTGTGGGGGAAAGGGTTTTTGAGAGGAAAGCACATGGGTGTAGATCCCCATTGCTATTGGTCTGCATGAGAACTGCTCCGATGGCAGTTAGAGAGGCATCTGTCATGATGGTGAAAGGTTTGGTGACATTGGGCATTTGGAGGACTGGTTTTTGGGTGAAGGTATGTTTGATGGCTAGGAAGGCATTGTCACATTCCTTGGTCCAGTCCCACTTCACCCCCTTCTTGGTTAGGTTGTGTAAGGGTTTTGCTTTGGTGAAGAAGTTTGGGATGAACTTCCAATAAAAATTGCAGAATCCAATGAATGATTGGACTGCTTTGACCGATTGAGGAGGTTGCCATTCGGTGATGGCTTCTAGTTTTACTGGGTCCATCTGGATCCAGTCTGCTCTGATGATCATTCCAAGGTATTCCACTTCCTCTTTATCAAAGAAACACTTTTTCAGTTTCAAGGATAAGTGGTGTTCTCTGAGTCGTTGGAGGACTCAGCGGGTTCGTTCCTGATGTGTTATTGGGTCGTTCAAATGGATCAGGATGTCATCCATGTAGATGATGAGCCATCCTTCAGCTAGGAGATCCACGAAAGTATGGTTCATCAAGGCTTGGAACGTAGCTGGGGAGTTACACATGCCGAAAAACATTATTGTTGGCTCGAAGAGTCCCATAGGGGTTATGTTAACGCTGGGCATCGGAACGTAGCACAGCGAACACTCGAAGTAGTTCGGAGACTTGTTGTGGGCAAAGCAAAGAGAAGAAGTGTCTCACTACCCAATGTGCACACTTGGGACTCGTGGATGTGCTAAGTAACAACGCTGGATTGTGTAGAACTAGCTGGGGAATACAGGCGAAGTCTGGTAGCTACTTATATGATGTAAGATACTGCGCAATCCAGTGTGCGCTGTAGAGAGCCATAAGTCTCTACTCTCGCATATCGTCTAATCGTCACCTGGGTTGTTCTCCATCCTTATCCTTATCCCCTTCCTAATGTTTTCACCTTCTACCGCGGCCGTCTAAAGTCATTTCCGCACTCTCTCGCATCAACTCACACCGATCCGAACGAAATCCGCATAGTCCGCGTTCCGCATCCGCACTCGGGTTCCATCGCTGGTAAGT
>JBBPLF010000972.1:0-13151 GCA_038089615.1 Aureoboletus auriporus
ACATAGCCAAGAGTAGGTACTTTCTACTGCTTACTTACACTTTGGCTCTATTTGTTCATGGTCCTGAGTTATATGACCCATTCTCCAAAATCTCAAAACATTGACTCAGTTTTGGAAGTCACTGTACCTCTTGTTGTCATCCACACTGCCAACAGAATGCACAAGAGAGAATAGGTTATATCAATGCTATCAAGAACTGCTCCTTTTGATTCCCTCAATTCAAAGCATCTGTGGGGTGGATCATGGGAATATGTTGCAGATGGCAAGTGGTATTTATTTTTCATTGTTGTCATTGCCCTCATATGAGCTCAGCTTACACAAGGGGCTGACAGTGGACATTCTGATGACACTCACAGGCTCAAAGTTGAGGTTGTCAACTGGCTCATGTCCTGTGATCCAAAGCCCACCCCTCCCCTTACAGTCTTGGACAAGAGCGGTAGAGGCTTCTGCAACAACACGACAGGCATGCTCCTGTGTTCTGTGGACTATGACTGGAATAACCCAAGGTTTGTGTTGTGACTTCCTATCTGTCCCTTGTGTGGCCAAACTGAAAACTACATATCTCAGTGTTCATCAAAGAATTCAGGAGTGGCATCCTGACTTTCTGGTCTAAGCAGATTCATGGCCTATGTTCCTATATGCAGGCTACGTCTACAATCCAGAAAAACCTTCTGAAGGACTGTTCCAGGGTGACATCTTGGTCAAGGTAAGTGCTTCTTCCACCCTCACTTTCTTGTTACTTATGCCATAGTCTAGGCATTCAAAAGCATTTTTATCTCTCCAACAGTGGCAGAGAATTTTGAGAACAATCATCCTGCAGTTGAGTCATTAACTTCCAGGAGGCATCACAAGGGTGATCGATGGACTTGGGCTAACATAGCTAAACTTGCTGGAATGAAAACCATTCACCCCCATACCATTGCTTATGTGGCTTGCCAGGTGTGTATTTCCAGCCATTGTGACAAGATATTGAGTTTGGAAATCTCTTGCAGGTTTGCTTCGCTCTCTCAACTGCAGGTACATGGGCAATTGTGGATAGTGCCTTTGACTTGGCTGAATTCTATGACACCATAGTTGAATGGTTTGAGGAAGCATGTGACACAGATGACCACAAATATGTGAATAACCTTTTATTATGGTGAAGCAGGTATTTTCAACTATGGCATTGTGTTGTAATGAATGCTCATTAAAATTTATAGGGCCATCTTTGGTATGGAATTTTCCTTGCAGCTGGACTGCCCATGTTGCTCCACGAAGTCAGTGGTTAATTTGCTGAAGAGGAGATGACCTGGCACTGAAAGAGCAGCAGAATAACTGACAAACAGGACAAAGAACAGGCAGTTACAAACATCAAGTTGTACAATTTCGGAACAAGTACTAAGAATATCCTGTTGAACAGAAGAACTGCAAGTACATGCCTGAAAAGCGAGTCTTATTAAATTCACCCTATTTGGTGTTCCTTTTCCAAAGTACCCACTTTTTGTTAAAAATGCAAATGTCAGACATGTAGACTGTTATTTCACTGATTTGGTCACATATTTAATGCTCCAGATTGCTCATAATACGATTTTTTTTTCTAGTATAGCCCAAACAGACAGTTGCTTATTTATTTTTGTCAAACTGTCCTATGTTCACCAACTGCATTGGACATTCAGCCTGTTCCAAGATGACTACCACTTTGTCATATTTGAACTTTGCTAATGCCCCAAATTTATTTTCTAGCTATCTCCAGCTGTCTGATCTTTGACATGACTAAATGCTTGATGATAAATAGCAGCCAGGCCTACCGTTATAATACTTGGTACTGACTTCTGTGATGTATTGAGTGGCCACTGATTTCCTTGATGCACCAGGTAGCTACTCCATCTTGAGTTCTCTCGACCTGTGAAATTTTTGACACTACTAACTGCCCGATGATTAATGGCAGCTGGGCCTACCATTATGAAAATTAGCGCTGATTTCCCCAATGCATCGGGCAGTTACTACTTTCCTTGGTGCAACAGAGGGTTACTCCATGTGATGATCTCTTAACCTTGTACACTACTAACTGCATGATGATTAATAGCAGCCAGGCCTACCATTATAAAACTTTGTGCCAATTTTCAGCATTCACCAATGTGTTCATGTTTAGCTATTTAGTTCACACTTATCAACATCAAGCTTATTCATCAAGTTTGGGTTTTTACACAGAATTGACCACACTGATCCTTATTGCATAGTGGGCCTACCATTATAAGCCAAATAAGGCATTTAAAATCAGCGTGCACTCTTTTTTGGCCTGATGGACACAATTTATGTCACAATGGCCTTATAAGACATTATCAGGAATCTGGGGATTCAGTGATGACTTAGAAACTGCAAATATTTCATTCTTGTTTCTGGAAGCACAAAAAGAAATTACTCTGTTGCTTTCATGAATCCTGAATGTCCAGGATTTGCATGTAGACTTGTTCCATAGTATAAAAGTTTGGAGCGCGGAAGGAAGACAGAGAATTCGGTTGTGACTGCATCGAGCCAGTGAGGTAAGAACGACCTACTTGGCAATGAAATTTGCACATTCGTATTCTTTGCCCTTTCTTTACGCTGATTGGCACATCTACCTTTGTACCTCTTGAAGTCATTGCCATTCGACCTGCTATAAAACGGAACCATACCACCCAAAACGAGTCAACAATGAATATTGACAAAGGAGTGCCTTTTGGCAGCTTTCCAGCGGACAAGGACGCGAACGAAGGTCGACTTTCTGCCCGAGTCGGCTCTGTCAAGTTAAATCCGACATCTGCAAGTTGGGAATGGCCCCAGGCAAGGCGAAACCCCACGTATACTTTACGGTATTACGAAAAGGACTCTTAATTCCCATTTTTGCTCACCTGTCCTCCAATCACAGCTCTCAAATTTGCTACGAAAATGCTGTCAAATGTTAACGTGATATCCTGCTCTGCAGATGGAGGTTATACATGTACCATGACACGATATAGGCACGCGGGACGATGTTGCGTAAATTACAGTGTAATACTGAAAGCTTAGAGGCCCGAGATTCGCAGAATCGTCAAGAACAAAACACACTGAATTCCTTCAAGTTGTGCCCCAAGCCTTCCCATAATACACGGTCACTGTCATTTGGAGCTCGAGTGGAGGGCGATAGGCTTCGACACAACTTAAAGGTGCTTCAAGCGGAGCGGAGTCGTGGGTGCGTGGAACCGTCTGCATGGCGCGATATGTCCGAAAAAAAACGGCGCCCGGCATGCCAACTGTTCGACTCCAAGTGGCTGGCCCACAGGACACGAAGCAAGACGGCAAATGTGTTAAAAGCAATTGCAGTGAGTGGCAATAGAAAACAAGACAACAGTGAAGAGTAGAAAACTAGGCACCGATATGTACATACAGAATTTGCTGATCAAATGGTACTTTCACGGTCTTCATTGTCCTCCGCAGCGCATACGCAGCTCGAGTATGATCGAGGCGACCCGACTCGTCCAGTATATGCTGATAAAACACCGACGTGATCTTGTTCGTCTCCGCATCGTCCACCGCCCACATCGTCCCTATCACTGAACGGAATCCAGCGAATTGCATCGCTGACGCGAGATGAATCACCTCGTCTGGACTCTCTTCGTCTCCGACTGTAGTGTGGCACGCAGACAGATACGCGAATTCAGGATGCTGCATATCGCTCTGGATGATGCGTTGAATGGTAAGATGTCCGTCTTGAAGAGCGAACGCAGACTCGAATGGCTCCTTCCGATTGGGGAGGCCATGACAGGCAAGATGCACCCATTCGTTCTTCCTGAGCCCGTCAGCAACCCTGGAAATACACGAGTCCTGTCCTTCAATGGACATGAACGTCGCGAAACCATCCATTTGCTGACCAATATTGGCGAGTTCGGTACCGACGGAAGCTAGCTGAGTTGTACCGACGGCATTCGCTTGACCAATAGCGATGAAGTGCTTCTGAGTCGCAGAATTTGATGGACTTGGCCGTCTGGCACGAATGAGGGCGGTCAAAGTCGGGGTGTAAGATGAGATGTAAAGATCGGAAAGACTCTGTTGGCCCTTCCTAAATGGACCAGCAGCATGCAGGGGCAAAAGAGAGAACTCGGCAGTGGGGCACCACCAGATACGAGATTGGAGAGGGCAGGTTGTCCGCAGGAAACCGACAACGGGGGAAACGATGCGATCCCAGAGTTGCCGCAAGAAGATGGCAAATTCTCTTGTCACATCCGATTTCTTCGCGCGCATGGTCAATGTTTGGAGGGTCAATGACATCTCCCGAACATTCAGCTTGGTAACTGACAGCGGGATGTGAACAGGATCCTTATCGGCGATAACGACGAGGGCATCGCAGCTGTACTTGCTCGCATTCACGATGATGACAGGTCCGCAACTCGCGGCGCGTTGGAGATCGGAGAAGAGCGACGGGAGAAGGAAACGTGAAAGACCCGGCAAATCACGAATATTGGATACGACTCGTTGCAACTCCACATTGAGACGCCACACCCGGTCATGTTGACCTGCACAAGGCGATGCAAGCGCATTACGGGCGAGCGAGGTCAGACGGGTAAACTGATCTGCTAACGTTTTTCCTTCCGTTCCGGATGCGACAACGTCCTCAAGAGGCGAACGAAGGCGACTAAGCTGACTCCAAAAGACACCGCGACCTTGTTCTAGAAATTCGACGGCTTTTATCGGCGACTGGTCGCGAAGACAAGCGGAAAATGCGTCGACAGCGAGGGATGATGAGAGAGACTTGAGGAGAGTAAGATGCTGAGGCAATGACGGGAGAGCAGTGAGGTGGTGAACAAGTAATCTAAGAGCAGTTTCATAGGCGAGAAGCGTCGTGGAGTGATGGAAATCTTCAGCTGCATTAACCCATGCTTTGGCAACTTTGATATCGAATGAGGAGACGGTTTGCATCCCATGTGCCGCCTCAGAGTAGAGACGGAATCTTTCGTCTTGGTCTTCTGGATCCCCTAGCTGCGGAAACCAGCCATAAAGGGATTTAGTACTGTTTCATTATGATTTCAGGTACAAAATTTATTTTACCTGCTTGAACCGAGTGTAGAGACCATCTGCGAGGTTACCCAACGTCGACAACCGGCCTGGGTGACCTGGTGGGCGAAGTACGAGTGCATCTCGATAAAGAGAAAGGACCTCGTTGAGGTCATCCACTCCACCAAGTTGCTTGTACCGTTCATGAAGAAGATTTGCGAGGTTATTCAGAATACTCGACCGAAGCGAGTGTCCTGTTGGGCAGAGTGCCAAACTTTCTCGACCAAGGACAAGGGCCTCGCTGAGATCTTCCATCTTGCCAAGCTCCTTGTACCGATCGTAGAGATCATTTGCGAGGTTACCCAACGACATCAACCGATCTGGGTGTGCTGGTGGGCAAAGCACGAGTGCATCTTGATGAAGGGAAAGGGCCTCGTTGAGGTCATCCACTCCACCACGCTGCCTGTATCCTCCAGCCAAATGGGCTGCAAGGTTATTCAAAGCAATTGACCGAAGCAGGTGTCCTGGTGGGCAAAGTGATAGAGTTTCTCGACCAAGAGCAAGAGCCTCGTTAAGATCCTCCATTCCACCAAGTTGCTCGTACCGGTTGTAGAGGCTACGTGCAAGGTTACCCAACGACGCAGACCGATCTGGGTGTCCTGATGGGCGAAGCATGAGTGTTTCTCGGTTAAGGGAAAGGACCTCGTTGAGGTCATTCACACTTCCAAGCTGCTCATACCGGATATACAGATCAGTTGCAAGGTTATTCAAAGCAATTGACCGAAGCGAGTGCCCTGGTGGGCAGAGTGATAGAGTTTCTCGACCAAGAGCAAGGGCCACGTTAAGATCTTCCATTCTGCCAAGCTGGTTGTACCGGTCGCAGAGACTAAGTGCGAGGTTACCCAATGACATCAACCGATCTGGGTGTCCTGGTGGACGAAGCATGAGGGCATTTTGATGTAGGGAAATGATTTCGTTCAGGTCATTCACTCCACCAAGCCGCTTGTACCGTTCACGTAGATGAATTCCGAGGTTATTGAAAGCAACCGACCGAAACGTGTGTCCCGGTAGGCAAAGGTCCAGAGTTTCTCGACTAAGGGCAAGGGCCTCATTGAGATCTTCCATTTTGCCAAGTTGCTTGTACCGGTCGCAGAGACCAGATGCGAGGTTGCCCAGCGACATCCACCGATCTGGGTGTCCTGGTGGGCGAAGCACGAGTGCTTCTTGATGAAGGGAAATCACTTCATTTAGATCATCCAGTCCGCCAAGAAGGTTGTACCGAGTCACGAGAGACATCGCGAGGTTGTTCAAAGACGATGACCGGCCTGAGTGTCCTGGTGGGCAAAGCGCCTCTGCTTCTCTCCCGAGTGAAATGGCCTCGTCCAGGTTTTCCATTCCCCCGAGATGGTTGTACCGAGTCAGTATGTGTGATGCAAGGTGAACCAGACAAACAGACCGCCCGGGGTGGTTGGGAGTGCAAAGATCTAATGCTTCGCGCTCCAGGACGATGGCCTCATTGATGTAGCGAATTTGACTGCCTTGGTTGAACTGAGTTTCAAGTGACTGTGCCTTTGAAAGCAACTGTGCAGCTAGAAGACATGTCATCCGGACACTAGACGGTGACACAAAATAATACCTTTGAAGGTGACTAGATTCGACATGGCAGTCTGCGACAAGTGGATGTCTTGCGTGGCCGTGCCATCCAAAAAAGTACTGACCACATTATGTCCACTTTCTACCAGGTACCTTGATGATCTTTCAAGCCCAGTCAAAACTGACAAACGGCTGGTAGGGTGTGGTCGAGTGTGGTAGAAACATTAATATGAAAATATAGTGTGGAACCTAAACGAGAATTTGGCTGCTACGTTGGCAAATCCGCTCCTCTGCATCGATGTTGCGCGGTCCAGCTCAGCAAATGAAATAGTGTGTTCCTTGTGCACGTGATGAGTGTAGACTTGACAATGTACTACTTGATGAAATCTATTCGAACGTCAAGATCGATGATCCGTGAATGTCGATCGCTGTGGTATCGTACTGAGAGAATGTAGTATGCATTGGTTACATGAATGTATACGATGGCAAAAGAATGGGCGAAAGCCCGATAGGGCTTCCCGGCCCGAGGCACTCTCCGCATTAGGGTAGGCGAGCTGTGATCCCAATGATATTATATAAATATTATATAATGATTTTAATAGATTATATTACCCCATTTGTGCTGTGTAATTCATTACAATTTTTTTATGAAACTCGTGATGGAGGGCAACTGGGAAGGAAAGGAGCATGTGGTGGGTGTGGCTGGTACCCAGAGGCGAATGCATTCCCGAGCATGGTAGTGAGGGCATAGAGGGGAAGGATTGGGCTGTAGTGATGAATGGTATGGGTGAGGGGTGGGAATACTACACATTGTGAGGGATGTGTTAGTTGAGTGAAGGTTTGCTATGAGGGAGTCAAACCTCAGTTCAGGATGATGCTTCCATGAGGGTCGAGAAGATGATTTTGTCCTTGTGTTGAGCATGGGCCCATGCAGTGTTGCGTGCTGTAAGGGTTCGTTCTCATTGTGTGTTCAGCTGCTGTCAACGGTAGGATGCTTAACGGGTTGATTGTATTCGCACTCTGTGAGGTCCACAACATCTGTGATGAAGGGAATGAGTGGGATTGGGATTGGGATGTGAGGTAGAAGGAGTTTGGGGGGAGAAAGCCTCTGGATGGGCTGTCTGCTGGGTTGAGAGTGCTGGGTATGTATTCTGTTCTAACGTCAAGTATGTGATGCGCTTCAAGGAGGAACATGTGGATCCGTAGGAAGACATGGTTGGTCTTGGTATTGTGGTGTTGGTTGTTCCACCAACCTTTGATGACACCTGCATTGTCACCAAAGACAATGACATTCTGGCTCCAAACCAGGACACAGTCAAGGAAGAGGATGAGGAGTTCGAATCCAATGGCTTTGGCCCACCCGATGTCGCGTATGGATCCTCTTGTTGTTTGCCATTCTTTGGTGAGTTTCCATGCTCGCCAGTATTTCCCGATGACGATTCCAATCCCCATGCCAGAGCTAGCATTGGAAAAAGCTTTGTGGTTAATAAACAGAGTGGATGTGAGTATGGGGTGTTGCACATCTCTGTTTTGTAGTCAGTCAAGCCACCATGTGAGATTGTTGGCAATGCAGGCTATGGATTGGTGTGGCATGAAGGGATGTGCCAAGCAAATGCTGAGCATGCATTCCATGCTGATTAGGTATGCACAGCCTCGTGGTATGGCTGCAGTTGCATGAAGCAGTTTGCCATATAGGCTTGTTACATCTTCAAGGATGTGTGTCTGCCTGGCATTCCAATTCTGGATGGCCTCAATATATTTGTTGACCTTGGCCAGTGTTAGGTATACTATTTGGTTTTCAATGTCCCATACAAATCCTATGTATACTGTTGACAGGGCAAAGGGTTGGTCTTTGCTGGCTTCCCACAGAATACCTAAGATGGCTGAGGCATTGTCTATGTCTTGTAGGTTGTATGTAAATTGGGCATCATGGGGAGAGCATGGAGACATGTGGGATACAGTAAGTCTTTAATTGGGAATGTGTAGTCTTCATTGAACTCCTCATGGATTCCTGTGTTTGTTTCCATGCCCTGAAACCATATGCAGCTACCTAATTGCTTTAGACCACCTTGCACTGTGATCTGGTTGTGCCATTGCATGCGCATGTTGTTGTAGTTACCTAGGTGCTCTCTCCTTATGCATATGAATATATGGTCATCTACCCATTTATCAAGGGGACTGATGTTTTAGGATTGGAGGATTTCTGCGCCCACATCGGCTACTGATCCATATGTCCCTGTGGATGGAGTCACACTGAATGCCAGGCAATTGTCTACAAAAAAGGTGTCCTTGTTTGCACATACAATGGCTGCTGGCCATTGGAATTTATGGAGCAGTATTGTGCGATATGCTTTGGCAACATCTTTCATGGCTACTTCAGATCCTGGGGGGAGTTGAGATATTAGTAGGTATATGATAGAGAATTTTCCCCAGGAGGCTGGAAAATCATTAGCGTCCACCAGGGAATTGACAGATGGATTAGGGGATTGAGTTGAGGTGGAAGCAGGGTGTGAGAAATTTTGTACGAGTCTGTATTTACCCAGTTTTCCTGGTTTAGGAATAATCAATATTGGAGATGTTTGGAATGGTCCAATGATGTGAAAGGACCAATATATCTGTTTTTGTTGAGTTCTTTATACAGGGTGTTCACGAATTCCTTGTGGTATGTGGAAACAGAGTTTTTATTCAAAGGAGATTGGGTACATGAAATAGTGGGAAAGTTCACAATGAAGCCATTACGGAGACCCGAGGGTATGTACAGGAAGCGGAATGTAACGTCAATTCTTTGGAGAGTGTTCTCCTATACATCAGCCTTGTAAGGTGTTGTTGGGCAATGGGTCCTGTGCTCTAGGATAGCAGTGGGCTCCATAGGTGGTGGACCCGCATCCTGGGCAATGGTGGAGGAGGTGGTGTTGCTGGGAGCAGCCGTCTGGTCGTTGCCATGCTGTGCAAATTTGCTTGTGGTCTTTTTTGGCAAATAGACCTCCTGGTTCCTTGCGGTACGCGTATGTATCGTGTTTGCTATCCCAGGTGCAGGGTGTGGCACATATGTGGATGTTGTGCTTGTGTCTGCCAAGGCAGATGGCGCAGATGGTGAGTACATGTACAACAAGATCACGTGTGGCAGCGTGAAAGGAACATTGTTTCTTGGATATGTAAGTGGATGATGTCTGGGGACAGGTTGGGGAAAGTGGGTGCTTGGCTCCGCTGGCTGATCTTGTGTGTGATTGGGCTGCTCCCATCATGACTTGGGATGTCGCCAAGAGGGCAATCATCTAATCTGAGAGTTTATTGTATTTGCTCATGATCTGATGCCATGTGGAACAGGAGTTATGTGCCATGTGGTGATGGGCAGGATGATGCAGTATGCACATGGTGCGACCGCAGAATGGCATGTGCATGGCGCAGTGACACATGGTGTGTGGATATATTTCCAGTAGACGCAATGATTTGTTCATTGACCATAGACAGCAGGCGTGGAAAGAGGATTTTTGGGGTTTACAATAAGTGTCCATGCGTGTTATTTTGAAGGGTGGTGTGCTTATCTCCTGGATTTCTCATGCGTGTTGTTCATTGGAAGAGTCCTTGATGTCAATGGATGTGGACATCAGGGCTTCTTGGTTGATGTTTGTGAGGTTGAATGCTGATGGGGAACCAATCGTCTTGTTCCAGTTAAGCCTTTGCTGGCCTTGGTATACAGTATGAGGAGTGCTCTCTGTTGGCACACAATGCGTGATGAACACCATGGGTGGCCCTCGATGTTTGCCCAGAACTTCATGAACATGTCGATATGGGTGGGGTCCCAATTGCATTCACACATTGTTGCGATCATGCGTACTGCTGCTAGACCAAATTGCTCGAATGAAAGTTCCTCATCTGGAATCAGCTTGAGTTTGCTGTGGGATGTATTGGAGCCTGGGGTGAAGAGGGGGGAACTGTCTTCTGTTATGGTGAAGATGAGAGAGGATTCGTCTGAGTGGTTGGCTTTGGTGCGGTCAGCAGCATCCAATCCTTCGTTGGTCCAGTACCACAGCTCTACAAAGTGGTGGTTGCGTAGTTTGTGTAGGGCAGCCTAAGTTGGTACTATGACCGGTTCCTTGGGGGCGAGGACTTCTGGGTCGGGAATGACTGCGAACTTGGTTTTGTTCTTCTTCCTTTCCTCCCTGAGAGCTTGGGCCTTCTCCTCTTCCTGCTGTT
This sequence comes from Aureoboletus auriporus, assembly GCA_038089615.1. NCBI lineage: Eukaryota > Fungi > Basidiomycota > Agaricomycetes > Boletales > Boletaceae > Aureoboletus > Aureoboletus auriporus. The sequence goes on from JBBPLF010000972.1 coordinate 10,780, forward strand.
GTCAAAGTTGTTGGGCACGTTCTTCTTGTTCTAGTCTCACAATGTTAGCTTTTACTCGCTTCTATGAGTTCCTGGTGCTCCCTTGCAAAGAGTGGGCCTGCGAAGTTGGGGATGTCATTCGGACGATCCATGGATGTTGATGGGATGTGAAAGAGGAGAGAATAGAGATGATATGCTATGAAAGATCTGGAGCCATGAGGTGAACAGGAAAGGGAGATGCTGCTCTACCTCGCTAACTCATGCATGGACTCCATTCTGGGATAGCTTACTTAAGCAACCCAGAATACCATCTTCGCATGGCACTTGAGTACATATACAGCCTGCAGAATGCATCTCTGGACGATCCTGGTATTGGTCTTGATGAGCACAGTGTCAATCAACTACGGAATCCACCTACAGGTGTCATCTTTCTTGATGGAAACAAGAATCCTGAGATCACAATAAAGCTGTACCTTGCGCTCCCTCATGCTGATAGCAATTATGAAGCAGTATGCCATATCTTCATGGAGCACAATTCTACTGATCATTCTTGTTTTCCAAGTCCTTTTCAGGTCAAGGATGTGATGGCTAAACTCACTGATGTCAAAGCTGTTGTTCTCAACATGTGTGTGAAGTCATGTATGGCGTTCACTGGTCCATTTTCTTGATTTGATCACTATGTAAAATGTGGCCAGTCTCATTGGGATCAAGACCTTCAGGAGTCTTCAGGAACGACCAAGTCACCTCAGAAGCAATTCTCAATGATACTGCTTGGTCCACAACTCCAAGTGATGTTCCGTGATCCAACCAAAGCAAGAGAGATGCAATCCTGGCGAGCATATACATATCAAATTATCGAACAACTAAGGTGTACTGGTATGAGTGTCCAAATGCAGGAGCGCAACTGTTTTGAATGGAAGTGCAATTATTTCAGATGGGGAGCACAACTTTCTCGGATGGGGAGTGCAATTTTTTTGCCAGTCGGAAATGCAACTTTCAGAGCCACTAGCAGCGGAAGCACTGTTCAAATTACATACTAAGTTGATATGATTCTAAGTAGATGACTCACCACTGGCAATGGGATACACAATGATCAAGTGGGATTAGTGCCTATATGTCTCCAAATGTCCTCTTCTGTTTGAATCTCCATCACCTCCAAGACTGCAATGTCCTGCAATACTGTATCAGTCTTCAGCACATCTAGATCCCTCATGTGACAAATTGTCACCTCCTTACATAAGTTGCAAATGCCAGGGATGTCGGTCTTGTCTAGCAATTCCAAAAGCTTGTCTTCATGACATGAAGTTTCAGGATGCAGCAGCTAACGTGTAACACCATTCCACCATTCATCTTTCCATACCTCAGTACGTTGCAATGGAGTTTTGCACCCATCCGGTTGTTGAATATGTATCTATTACTGTTCAACATGGTAGGCGTGACTCAACAAGTGTGACTCACACTACTAAATAATATACTAAAAGTATGGTAGTACATTAGGTTACCACATATGGTAAAAGTATATAAGCAAACCTGTAGTATATACATTTGAACTCAGTATTTGAGTTCTAATAACAACTTGTCTAGTTACCACACCATGCTGTCAACATCAATGTTTATCCAAACTGGTGAGCTAGTACTTCCTCCCTCAGGCATATCCTACTCCTGTAGTACGTAGCACCATTCAACAAGTTATGAGCCCTGGCTAGCACCACAATGTTTGTGCCTAATGGCTGCATCGTCTGCAAACTAGTCAGACCAGTTCTTCACTGCATGGAAACGCTGCATGTGAACCACTCCACAGTAATGCTGCATGTGGGTAAACCTTGTAATGATGGCTTTGTGTCCTGCTGCATCTATGTGCAGGGCACTGGTACAGGGAAACTATGTCAGTCCAAAAATGCTGACATGTTCGCATTACAGATCTAAATAATGTCATCCTCCTCCACTTCCTCCTTGTCAATTCCCATTTTCAATGGAGCCGACTGGACTGGTGGCTGGCCATGATGGCCTATGTCCAAGCAACTGGTGTTGTCAATTTTACGCTTATCTTATCTTATCTTATCTTATCTGATCTCTTGTGATATAGTGCTTAAGCGCTGAATAGAGTTAGACACAGACTTAGCATCTTTCAAGTCACGGACCACTTTGGTTCTCACGGTCACGTGACATTCTTAGGTAATCATTCTAGAACATTCTATGACGTCATACCTTAGGGCAGACATGTATAGCCACATGCGCACGGACCAGTAGCACAGCATTTGTATATTATATAAACCAATCCATGTCAACGAGGAACTTCAGTCAAGTTCTCGTTGAATTTCCCCTCAACTCCTCTTTTCTCTTAGTCAGTATCAACTGTGTGCGCCTGTGTCCAGTATTGGATTAGGGTCGAC
>JBBPLF010000973.1:0-13143 GCA_038089615.1 Aureoboletus auriporus
ATTGGAACAGTTTTGTTGCTCACTGTATTATCTCTACCAACCTTATACCTGGATGCGAAGGTTAACGTGAGGGATGCCTATGTACCCTTCTTAAAGTCGAGACCCATGACTATCACCTGATGCTTTAATAGAGGCAACCCCTCTAGGCACAGTGCTAGATCCAAAAGTTCACTTCTCTTACGAAGGTCTTTCAGGACAACAAAAAAGAAAGCTGTGAGTACACACACTGCAAGCCAAGTCTCTCATACCAAGAGCACGCGTGACAGTCGCAGCCTGTCTGGTATAACGTTACCAGTTAATGTTGTTACACGGTCGTCCGCCGTATTAAATTAGAATAACATTGCCGAGCCCATAGCACACCAGGACCACTATCTGCATAAATCCCAGACAATAAACAGATTGTCGCTTGTGACCTGTGAGAGCGGTTACTGTCATAATTATGTACGATTAGTCTTGCACAAGCGAGGGATAGATCTACTGGCTATTGAGTAGACTACCCAAATGAAGAAGAAACAGGTTAGGAAGCCTGCCCCTTTACAGAAAAATTATATGAGTTTTGTTACGTTCGAAGGCCCCTACTTTGAAAACCTCCCACCTTACTGGTCAGAAGCCGGTATCCCCGACACCTTCTTTGATGGTGAGTACATCAAAGTACACGATATCTTCTGGGACTCTGAGCCTACCATCTCCTACTCGGCTGTAGCAGAATTCACCAAATCCTCCCTGCTCCCATTCCTCATTGGTCTGAGATCGACTTAGACCTCCTCTACCCACGCTCCCAAACTGTTGTTCCATCAAAGGCAGTCCACCTCACTCTCAGACAATCTGAGCGACGAAGAAAGGTTCCTTCACAACTCCCCACCACAATCACCCATCTTTCTTCCACCCATCATGAACATGAATCCCCCTACACAAGACATCGCCACCATGTTGGCAAACATGAACCAAATGCTGGTTGCCCTACAGGGCCAACTGGCACAAGCAAATGAAAGAGCAGCAGATAGTCTTGCAAGGGCTCAGGTGGCTGAGCATGAGGCTGCCGCAGCAGCTAGAACCACAGTCCTGGCCAAATTTAATCGGCCAAAAGCTCAAAATACAGAGTTTAAAATCTCTAAAAAAGTCAAAGTGGTCCCTGACCAGGGCTGCTATTCTGGAACTCCCACCAAGTTTGAAACTTGGTGGATAAAAATGAAAACCTACCTTGCCCTAAATGAGGAAACATTTACTAAGGACTTAGAAAAGATTGTTGCCGTTTTAATGAGAATAGGTCTTAAGGATGGTGACAAAAATGGTGCTGGAGCCTGGGCTTGCATCAAACTTCAAAAGTTGGCTGATGGGCTGTGGGGCCTCGTCAACTTTGAACTTTTCAAGATCGAGGTTGAAAGTAGATTCCAGTCCTCCCTCGATAAGGACATGGCCATGAGGCTCTTGGAAAAGAGGGTTCAAGGAATAATGGAGCGGATCCACTGCTACCTGACCGATTGGGAACAGCTATATCTCAGGGCTGAACCCTCCCACTCTGAGGCCTGTAGGTTCCTCAAGAAAAATGTGCGCAAAGACATAATGCACATTATTTTCGAACAAGGCAAAAGGAAAGATGATGTTAATGCTGGGCATCAGAACGTAGCACAGCGAACACTCGAAGTAGTTTGAAGACTTGTTGTGGGCAAAGCAAAGTGATAAGAAGTCTCACTACCCAATGTGCACACTTGGGACTTGTGGATGTGCTAAGTAACAACACTGGATTGCGTAGAACTAGCTGGGGAATACATGTGGAGTCAGGTAGCTACTTATATGAGTTGTGATACTGCACAATCCTATGTGTGCAGCAAGGGCTATGTTACTGTGTACTGCATAAGGCGTGGTGCACAGTATCATGGCTATGTGAATGAGTAAGGGATCACAAGTCATTACATAAGGAGAGTGATGAGGAGGAGGAATTGGTCCGTTTATGTAAGACAATGTGGTTCCGAAGGGTTCCGAAGAAATCCCTGTGGTTCCAGTTGAAGGTGATGAGATCAGATAAAGGAGCAAAGTGTGAACGTGGTTCCGAAGGGTTCCAAAAAAACCCTTCAGGTTCTGGCTGAAGGTGAAGATTTACAAGTGTGGTTCCGAAGGGTTCCAGTTCGGAACTAGAAAGGTTTAATGGGGGAATGAAGACAAGTGTCTGGTGAAGGCACGAGGGGAAATGATGAGTCCATAGACGTAGGGAAAAGATGGGTCATAAGGGAAAACCATAACAGATGACCCCGATGAATACATGGTTGTCATCAAGGAAGTTGGCACGATGCTGGAGCAATATGAGCTCTGCTTTGAGCCAAAAAGGGAACCCTTTGTTCCTAAGGTGTCCAGCTCTGGAAGCTGCACATATGGAGGCCGTGGCGAGCCCATGGACATTAGTGCTCTTCAACGTGGGTGCTTCAATTGTGGCAAGGAAGGCCACCAAGCAAAGCAATACCACTCCCCCAAAAAGAAGTGCAGCAAGTGCCACTTCTTAGGAGGTGGTCATGCAAGGAGATGCGCAGACTTCAAACAAGTTCGTGCAATGGAGACTTCCCAAAAGGAATCTCCAAAGGACTCCAAAGAGCTTGGTCTTCCGGACCGCAACTCCGATGCCTATCAACAAATGAGGGCATTCTTTCATGACGAATATGATGTGGAAATGAAGAGCCAGGGAAAAGAATATGGCGCATAAACCTACCGGGTGTTTGTGTGCCAAAGGACCCTATCAAGGACTCTATATGTAATAAGAACTCTCCCATGTATAACAAATTCTCGTATTTAGAAAGTATTGGAGCATCGCCTAAGGATGACTTCCTAACTAGGACAATCCCTGTAGTACGTTTACCAAAGACCGATGGGATGGCGCAAGAAGTCGCACGCTGCACGGAAAATGCAGGCTTAATTTCCCATAATAAAAAAGAAAAAAATATTATGTTATCTATTTCAGAACAAACCCCGGAATGGATCTTAATAAGGTCCATAAAACCAAAAAGAGAGGTGTTGGTGAAGATAGAAGTTTTCCACCCAACAACTAAGGAACGACGACATGCTGCAGAAGTACTACTAGACAGTGGTGTTAACGGCATCTTTATCGACAAAGAATAGGCTAGTAAAAGAAAACTATCCATGAAACCCCTCGCATAACCGATCTCCATGTTTAACATTGATGGATCAAAGAACCAAGGAGGCAGTATTACACATGCTGTTGAACTCATCGTCCAGTACCAGGGACACCGTGAGAAAGTTGTAGCAGAAGTCACATTGCTGGGAAAGAACTCGATCATTCTCAGCTATAAATGGCTTGAAACCCACAACCTGGAGATAGACTGGCCCTCCAGCAAAGTCACACTCTCACACTGTCCACCTTCATGTCACATGTTAGCAGAAAGAGGTGCTTTCTTGCACTCCCTTGACAAGCAAGAGCAAGGCATTGCCTACGGAGCTTACGACACGATCAAGTCCTTAGAAAAACCAAAGGACGATGACAATCCAGTGGCGCTAGTGCCAATGCAGTTCCATGAGTATCTGGACTGCTTCTTCAAAAAGGAATTGGAACGTCTTCCCATCAGAAAACCATGGGATCATGCAATTGACATGAAGGAAGAATTTGTCCCCAAAAAGGGCAAATTGTACAATATGACACCCGTCGAAGTAGATGAAGTTAACAGCTTTGTTGAAAATCAGTTATGGAAGGGCTACATCCAACCTTCTAAATCCCCTCAAGCTGCTCCCATGTTCTTCATTCCCAAAAAGAATGGAAAGAAGCACATGGTGCAAGATTACTGATACCTCAATGAGTGGACAATTAAAAACAGCTACCCACTGCCGCTCATTTCTCAGCTAGTGGACAAGCTGAAGGGTGCCAAGATGTTCACCAAAATGGACCTTCAATGGGGGTATAACAATATCTGAATCAAGGAAGGCAATGAATGGAAGGCCGCATTCATTATGCCAAAAGGAGTTTTTGAACCACTTGTAATGTACTTTGGGCAGTATAATTCGCCTAGTACATTTCAGCAAATGATGAATGAGATCTTTGCTGATATGGACAATGTAGTCATCATATACATCAATGACATAATGGTTTTCACCAAATCAGACGATATCGAGGAACACGACCGAATCGTCCTAGAAGTCCTATGGAGATTAAAAGAGAACGATCTTTTCATCAAACCTGAGAAGTGTACATTCCATGCTAAAGAAGTGGAGTTCTTGGGAATGCTCATAAATGAGTACAGCATCAAAATGGAAGCTGGCAAGGTGGAAGCTGTGAAAGGATGGCTGACACCACAAAATGTAAAAGGAGTGAGAAGTTTCCTAGGACTAGCGAACTTCTATCGACGATTTATCAAAGACTTTTTGGCAATCGCATGACCTTTACACGATCTTACAAAAAAGGAACAAGTGTAGCAGTGGGAAGAAGCAGAACAAGGCACCTTCGATGTGCTTAAGGAAGCTTTTACCACTGCCCCAATTCTAGCCTACCCAGATATAGATCAACAATTCTGGATGGAAACAGATGCCTCAGACTTTGCCACAGGAGGTGTCCTCTCAATAGAAAAAGAAGGACATTGGTGTTAGATTCGTGTTTGCAGTGTTGGTGTATCACCCAAATCTGTGAACATAATGCTGAGGATATAGCTGCTCCTTCTAGCACTTGGCTAGAGCACTTGATACGTGGCTCCAAATGTTGGTGTGATGGGAACCTCAAAGCATTGTCACACACAAGTACTTTGGGAGACCAGATATTGCATAGGGAAGTACTAGAGGAGAGAAGTATATGCAAGTGCATAGAACTGGCTGAGGAGTGAGGTCCTTGTGGTTTCAAGGTGAAACAATGTCAAAGAGAGGAAGTGATGAATGTCCAATGTGGTTCCGTGTGGTTCCATGAAGGTTCCATGTGGTTCCATGTGGTTCCAGTTGAAGGTGAAGTGTTAAACATGGTTCCATAGGGTTCTGATATGGTTCTGGCTGAGGAAGAAGTAGTAAATGTGGTTCCATATGGTTCCAGTATGGACTAAGGTAGAATGTCTATTGGAGTATCTGTTACGATCCAGGTTGGCACCTGGAATATTCATTTTCTTTCATCATTCCCTTTCACTTCTTCACTCAAACCTTCCGCCTTGCATTCGGAGGAAGAATGTAGACGCCTAGGACAAGGGTCTACCCATCACATTTGCTTACACACATCATTCCGACTTACGGAACACTTCCGACTTATGGAACACTTCCAACTTACGGAACACTTCCAACTTACGGTACACTTTCCACTAATGACACACTGCACACTCAAACGGACCTTTCCCTTCTCGTCGTCACATCTCCTGATGACGACTTGCATCTCCCGATCCCATCTAGATTACCTGCATTGCCTTACGCAGCACATGCAGCTCCCACTGCCCTACGCAGCCCGCATAGCACACATCACCTTGCGCAGCACGCATTGCCCCGCACAGCATACATAGCTTACGCATTGCTCTACGCAGCACATACTACGGCTACCGCTTTACGCAGCATCCCAGCCTAGTATAAGTAGTCTACCCTCTTCACTGGCATTTCCCCAGCCAGTTCTACGCACTTGGATGTACTTCTCTCCTCTAGTACTTTCCTATGCAATGTCTGGCCTTCCGAAGTACTTGTATGTGACAATACTTTGAGGTTCCTCGTCACACCCACGTCTGGAGCCATGTATCAAGTGCTCTCAGTTCTCAAGAAGCACTAGAGAGAGCGGATATATCCTCAGCATTATTTGTCCTATGATTCGCTTGCACAATCTCACGACAGCAAATCAACAAATCTAACAGTATCATGGTAAAGGTGAAGTGAAAAATGAATTGTCCAGGGTGTCGTTTTAAGGATCGTAACAGTTGGCACCCTGTGGGATTCTTCTCACATGCAATGGATAGCACTCAAAAGAACTATCCCATTGCCAACAAAGAAATGTTGGCAATCATACAAGGACTTGAAGTATGGTGACACTATCTCAAAGGAGCTCGCCGTCAATTTGAGATTTGGACTGATCATGCAAATCTCCAGTACTTCATGAAATTGCAGGATCTCACCTGCCGACAAGCACGTTGGCAACAATACTTGACAAGGTTTAATTTCCTTCTGGTCAATAAACCAGGAATAGCCATGGGAAAGGCCGATGCACTCTCACGACAAAAAGACCACACAATTGGCATTGAAAATGACAACCACACTGTCACCCTGATTAAACCAGAATGGATACAAGGTTTAATCTCCGACCCAGGAATGGTGTTGGAAAAGAAAGTGAAAAAGGCAGTAGCTTTGCTAAAAGAAAGCAAACTACCAAAAGGAGTTGTAGTAGATGAAGAAGGTGTCCTTCGCATCAAGGACAAAATCTTCGTTCCCAATGTAGGACATTTACGGCAGGATATCCTGGAATTCTTCCATGATTCTGTATTTGCAGGACACGGAGGTACAGACCATATATGGGCCCTTATCTCCAGATCCTATATCTGGGAGAACCTCCGCGATCACATCAAGGAGTACATAAAAAGATGCGAGGCTTGCATGCAGGCCAAAGGTTCCGCTCAACACTCAAGCAGAAAACTCATCCCCCTTCCTATTCCCACGAAGCCATGGATGGATATCTCCGTGGACTTCATCACCGACCTTCCCCCCTTCAATGGCTTTGACACAGTTTTAATCATCATTGATAAATTATCCAAAGAAGCAGAATTTGTTTTCCATGGTCAAGTCCGTGACAGCCTTGGGAACCGCTAAACTATATAGGGATAATGTGTGGAAACACCATGGACTCCCGTCCTCTATCATTTTGGACTGAGGTTCACAATTTGCCGTGCAAGTTACAAAAGAACTTAGCGCTATGTTATTGATTGAACTCCGTATGTCCACAGTGTTCCATCTCCAAACGGATGGACAAACCGAGCGGTTGAACCGCAAATTACAATCGTTTTTACAAATCTTCATACATGAAAAACAAGATGAATGGGCTGATTGGCTAGCCATCGCCCAGTTTAGTTATAACAACCATGTTCACTCCACCACTGGCACTTCCTTGTTTTCATTGATGAAAACTTACGAATCTCAAATGGGTATAGAACCCAAAATCTCTCCTTCCCCCACAGCAACGGACTTTGCCACTAAGCTTCAAACTATGCTTGACAATCTGAAGAAGGCCCAAGCGGATATGAAGAAACATGCCAATGAACTATGTTCTGACACACCTTCCTTTTCAGTCAGACAACATGTCTGGCTATCGACCACCAACCTTAGCCTTCCCAGGCAGTCTAAGAAACTGACAGAACGATGGATTGGCCCCTATCTTATTACGGCATTGGCTGGACCAAATGTCTACACCCTCACTTTACTGAAAACAATGCGCATTCACCCAACAGTGAATGTCAGCTGCATCAAACCATATTTAGATAAATTCCCTTCCCAACCTTTGTCATCTCCAGGACCAGTAGATGTGTCAGATGAGGAACACGAAGAATACGAAGTTGACTATGTCATCGACTCTCGTCTCCGGTGCGGGCGCATTGAATTCCTCGTTCATTGGAAGGGTGAAAATGAAGAAGATTGCACATGGGAACCCCGTTCTCACCTTAAACACGCGCAAGCATCTATTTCAGACTTTTATAAGTCTCACCCCTCCACCTTGCACAGGCTCAACATGGTGTGCTCTTTTTTTGATGAACTCTTTAAACCTTATGAAAATTTGACAATGGTTACAGTACCACCTTTCTCTCGCCTGAAAGTCGAGATCTAGAAGGGGGGTAATGTTGTCAATTTTATGCTTATCTAATCTTTCCAATCTTATCTTATCTTATCTTATTAGATCATCTTTTATCTTTTGGACTTAGCATCTTTCAAGTCACGGACCACTTTGGTTCTCACGGTCATGTGACATTCTTAGGTCATCATTCCATGACATTATACCTTAGGGCAGACTTGTATAGCCACATGCGCACAGACCATTAGCACAGCATCTGTATAGTATATAAACCAATGCATGTCAACAGAGAACTCCAGTCAAGTTTTCATTGAGTTTTCCCCTCATCTTCTCTTGCCTCTCAGTCAGTATCAACTGTGTGCGCCTGTGTCCAGTATTGATTAGGGTCGACAACACAAGTCTTCAGCATATATGGCATGACAAAAAGCAATATCTTCTGCGATGTTGCTTCCATGCATCTAAGCCTCCTTTTTGAAAAGCAGGAGCTCATTACAAGAAATCACCAGCTTTTCCTTTTCTTACTTTTGGAACTCCAGCAAAGTGTCTCTCTCTTTCTCCAATATGTTGACCTTGTGAAGTGTTGTGGAGATAAGGGAAAGAATACGGTCTTTTGAGGCCACCTTAGCTACATAGAATTTGTTGAAGACCCCCTCAGACATGAGTGATAAGCTATGCTTGTATACGGCCCTCCCTTGATTGAGCTCAAATGTCAAGTTAGTAAAAAGAGTAATAATAAACAACTAACCTTGGTGTTCGCATGCAAGGGTGAGATATAAGAACTTCTTCCCACTCTCATTGCATATCAGAGGGCAGGAAGAATGGTTGAATGGATTGGGTATAATGCATATATTGTTTGCATCCTTCTTCTGGATTCGAGTGTGCACTCCTGTGTGGCAGACGGCTAATGCGAGACAGGAGGTAGCAATTGTGGGGAGTTGTAGAAGGAGGTGGAAATGTTGTTATCAGAGATGCCCAATGCTTTTGGGATTGGACACTTCCGAGCAGGTGATTGAAGGAGAGTCTGGTGAATAAATAGGGGAATTCAAGGGCTGCAGCTAGAAGAGATGTTTACAGAAGTTGAAAAGAGGGAATATCTGGGCTTTGCATGTTTACAATAAGTACAGCAGAGTGGGCAAGCTGAAATGGGTGCTGGTACTGTTAAAGACTGGTCCAATGCTCTGGAATGAACTCTGGAACGATGCGGTCGAACTGGACTTGGTTTCAGCTTATGTGCTGCGCCCTTACTCAATCTATGTGTCCTGAATTTGCGGAGGTCGGAGTTGTACGAAGAACCATGAAGGATCTAAGTACTGGAGGGTGATCCAAAGAGAAAGGATCAGGAGAGACTCGGAGTTGAGTCAGAGGATTGATGAGGAGTTGATTGAGAGGTAACTCAATTCGATATTCGACTAAAGTACAAAGAGGACAAACTACAGGTTTATATACGGAGGACGGAGATGGATTAGTAATGGAGTTTACTAAGGGATTGGTAAGTGGAATGGAGATGGGAGAAACATAGCTGGAGCAGTGCTGCTAAGCAAGCACTGGTATTCGGAGGTATTACAAATCAGAATGGAGAACAGCATAAGAATGGAACTATATTAAAGAGAGAAGTCCGGAGGAACAGAAGTACGGAGTGTGTGAGGATGCACCGGAGTTGTCGAGGACTGATCGGAGGAATGACCGGAGTTGGACTTGGCGAAGATTTGGGATATGACAGTACTCAATGAAAGTGTGGAGTTTCAATACCTTGTGAAAATTTTTCATCAATCTGAGTCTGCCGCCTGCCACTCCCTACTGATAACAATGGTGTTTAATTGGTATGTTCAGTTCAAGAGGCTGCTATGTTCACTCTACTGATTACAAAAATACATGCAATGTTTCGTTAGTTCGCCACAAAATGCATGGAACATTTTATCGACAGATGGAATTCCTACTGCAGTCCCACCTGCTATTTTACATCATCCTGGTGAGGCCCTTACGGGTCACTATCATGCTAAATCAGCATATACCTACAGGAGAGCAGAAACCTTATTGGATAAGTTACGAAAAGATCAATATGAAAAGCATCGGGTGTTACGATTTTCCCTTATAACCCCTCTTTTCCTTATGTCTATAGACTTATCGTCTCTCCTCGTGTCTTCACGAGACACCTATCTTCTTCTCCCCATTAGGTTCCTTTCACCTTTTTGCCTTACGAACGCCTGATGAACACTTGTTGAGTCATGCTTTACCTTTTCCTTACATAACCTTACAAATGCCTGACACACATTTGTTGAGTCACGCTTTACCTTTTCTTACATAACCTTACGAATGCCTGACGCACATTTGTGAGTCACGCTTCACCTTTTTACATAACGGACCAAACCTCTCCTCGTCACCATTCTCCTTATATGGTGACTCGTGTTCCTTTACCCATTGATACATAGCCTCCACTGCACACATTGCCTTACGCAGCGCACAGTCTCATAGCCCTTACTGCACACACTGGATTGCGCAGTATCATACATTGTATAAGTAGTTACCTGACTTCACCTGTATTTCCCCAGCTAGTTCTATGCAATCCAGCGTTGTTACTTAGCATATCATATCCACGAGCCCCAAGTGTGCACATTGGGTAGTGAGACACTTCTTCTCTTTGCTTCACCCACAACAAGTCTTCAAACTACTTCGAGTGTTCGCTGTGCTATGTTCCGACGCCCAGCATTAACAAAAGAACTAGCTCTTCAACCACATCTCTGTCCCTTGACAGAAAGATACGCCCACCATTTCTGGACAAGGATCTCGATGAGGATGGACCATACGTCCCCCTTCTGACTCATCAGACAACACTCCTACACCGACCTCTCTCTTCGCACTTCCAGCACCAATCCCTACGGAAGACTGGAGGATCCAAGAGGCACCACCCATCCAAAGACAACCGCCACCCCCACCACCTGAAGAACCTCACCACGACATAGAAATGTCAGACCATGGAAGCAAGGAAACAGAACTCAAAGCCAGACTCCCAGCAGACTTCTCTGGAGATCCGAAGGATGCTATACATTGGAAGATGGCCATGACAGCCTACTTCAATATGAACCAAAATTTCTACAATGAGAATGCCAAGGTCCTAACCGCCCTCGCAAAAATGAGCAAGGGTCGAGGAAGCCCTTTCTCGGAATCCATCTACATGCAGCTTGCCAATAACACAGTAAAGGATCTCACCTTTGCCAAGCTCATGGAACTATTCGAGAAAACCTTCTTCCCCTTTGACTACAAGAACCAAGCCAGGGACCAGCTAGACAAGCTAGTGCAGATAGGGAAGAGCGATGCTGGATACACCAACTACATCACTGCCTTCCAGGCCACAGAGGCCATAGCGGGAATAGATGACGAATTAACAAAAATAAACTACCTCATGAAAGGACTGGACCCAGACATCTCCACAAAGATCCTCTCCATCAACCCTCTTCCTGACAAACTCTCCGAATGGCTTAGACTTGCCGGAGTATTCCATGCTCAGAACAAAAGGATAGAGGACCTGCGAAAGGGACGAAAAGTGGACTTCCCAAACAAAGGAAGATCCACCAGAGATCCTAACACAATGGACGTTGACGCCATTCGCATCAACTACACCCAGCTTTCACTGGTAGAAAGGGCAGAACACATGAAACATAACAAGTGTTTCAAATGCCACCGGGTAGGATGCCACTCCAGGAATCACCCCCGAGATAAACATCCAGAAGGACAAGGAAAGAGCAACAACTGGGCCCCTCCTCGCCCGCAGAGGAACCCCAATAGGAAAGAACAGGTCAGGAAGACCAAGTTCAAAGAATATCAGGACACCTTAAAAGAAAGGGGTGTCACTGAGGAGGAACTTGTACGCACACTCGACATCCTTTATGATATCAACAAACTGGAAACTGTTGCCACAACCTGGGTTGAAGAAAAAGAGATCCCAAAGAAGGATTTTTAGATGGGAGGAAAGGGTTGATGCTCTCCAATCCCAAAGTAATAGCACCAGTTGTTGTCGACCCTAATCCAATACTGGATACAGGCGCACACAGTTGATACTGACTGAGAGACAAGAGGGATTGAGGGGAAAGCTCAACGAGAACTTGACTGGAGTTCTCTGTTGAGAATGCATTGCTTATATACTAATTACATGCTGTGCTAATGGTCCATGCATGTGTGGCTATGTATGTCTGCCCTAAGGTATGACATCATGGAATGTTCTGGAATGATTACCTAAGAATGTCATGTGACTGTGAGAACCAAAGTGGTCTGTGACTTGAAAGATGCTAAGTCCAAAAGATAAAAGATTAAAGGTGATCTGATAAGATAAGATAAGATAATATTGGGAGATTAGATAAGCATAAAATCGAATTACCCCCCTTCTAGTCCTCAACTTCCAGGCGAGAGAAAGGTGGAATATTGACCGTTGTCGAGTTTTCATAAGGTTTGAAGAGTCCGTCAAAGAGAGTGCGCGTCATGTTGAGCCTGCGTGGGGTGGAGGGGTTAGACTTGTAAAAGTCCGAAATAGATGCTTTTGCATTTTTAAGATGAGATGCCGGTTCCCATATGCAATCTTCGTCATTTTCGCCCTTCCAATGGACGAGAAATTCGATGTGCCTGCGCCGGAGACGAGAGTCAACAATGTAGTCAACTTCATATTCTTCATGCTCCTCGTCAGTTACGTCGACCGGCCCTGGGGTTGCCAAAGGTTGAGAGGGAAATTTTTCTAAATAAGGTTTGATGTGGCTAACGTTCACCGTCGGGTGAATGCGCATCGTCTTTGGTAAAGTGAGCATGTAGGCGTTCAGTCCTGCCGTAGCCGTAATTAAATATGGTCCAATCCAGTGTTCTGTCAGTTTCTTAGACTGCCTGGTGTTACGATTTGAATCAGCACCCGGACAATTCATTTTCCCTTCCTCCTCACGCGATCCTTTACCTTTCATTCGGAGGAGGAATGTCAACACCTTCCCACCTGGAGGAAGACTCCCCCTCACACTTGTTGAGTCACGCCACACTCACTTGTTGAGTCACGCTACACTCACTTGTTGAGTCACGCAACACTCACTTGTTGAGTCACGCTACCCCTGTTGAGTCACCCTCAACCTTTCCTTACTTTACGGACCTTTCCTCTTGTCATCACATCTCCCGATGATGACTCGCATCTCCCGATCCCATCTAGATTACCCTGTATTGCCTTATGCAGCACGCGCAGCTCCCACTGCCCTATGCAGCCCAGATAGCACGCATCACCGCGCTGTACACATCACCTTGCGCAGCTCGCATTGCCCCGCATAGCACACATAGCTTACGCATTGCTTTACGCAGCACATACTGCGGCTACTGCCTTACGCAGCATCCCAGCCTAGTATAAGTAGTCTACCCTCTTCACTGGCATTTCCCCAGCCAGTTCTACGCACTTG
>JBBPLF010000974.1:0-13139 GCA_038089615.1 Aureoboletus auriporus
CTCCGTATATAAACCCGTAGTTTGTCCTCTTTGTACTTTAGTCGAATATCGAATTGAGTTACCTCTCAATCAACTCCTCATCAATCCTCTGACTCAACTCCGAGTCTCTCCTGATCCTTTCTCTTTGGATCACCCTCCGGTACTTAGATCCTTCATAGTTCTTTGTACAACTCCAACCTCCGCAAATTCGGGACAGGCGGATTGAGTAAGGGTGCAGCACATAAGCTGAAGCCAAGTCCCGTCCGACTGCATCATTCCGGAGTTTGTTTCAGAGCATCGGACCAGTCTCTAACAAAGTCACATACAAGCTGTTGTGAGCTGCCAGTTATCGTGCAGTTGTCAACATGTGATGCAAGCAACAGAATCTCGCAACTGATTTTAGCCACGAAAACACCCCAGTCGGCCTCGGTACATTTAAAACCTAGATAGGTGAGTTCGGCACAGAGACGTTTGTACCATTTGAGCACTTCTTGTTTTGACCCATAGAGTGCTACACAGAGATGAGCAACAACATCTTTCCCAGCTTTATCAAATCCTGGTGGGAATTCCATGTAGATTATTTCATTGTTGTCTAATTTTCCATTAAGGAAAGCACTATGGAAATTGAATACATCAATTTCCCAGTCATGGCGAGCAGCAAGGGCAAGGATTAGGTGATGTGATGTGAGGCGTGCGACAGGTGCATAGGTTTCATAGTAGTTGACACCTGTTAGAGACTGGTCCGATGTCCAGAATGAACTCCGGAATGATGCGGTCGGATGGGACTTGGCTTCAGCTTATGTGCTGCACCCTTACTCAATCCGCGTGTCCCGAATTTGTGGAGGGTCGGAGGTGTACGAAGATCTTCCGCGAAGGAGTCTAAGTACCGGAGGGTGATCCGAAGGGAGAGGATCAGAGAGAGACTCGGAGTTGAGTCAGAGGATTGATGAGGAGTTGTAGAGAGGTAACTCAATTCGATATTTGACTAAAGTACAAGGGAGTCAAACTACGGGTTTATATATGGAGGACAGAGATAGATTAGTAATGGAGTTTACTAAGGGATTGGTAAGTGGAACGGAGATGGGAGAAACATAGCCGGAGCAGTGCTTCTAAGCAAGCACCAGTATTCAGAGGTATTACAAATCAGAATGGAGAACAGCATAAGAATGGAACTATACTAAAAAGAGAATGTCCGGAGGAACAGAAGTACGGAGTGCATGAGAATGCACCGGAGTTGTCAAGAACTGACCGGAGGAATGACCGGAGGACTGGAGTTGGACTTGGTGAAGATTTGGGATATGACAGTATCCCCCTCTTAGGCCTGAACCCCTGAAGGCATTCTAGGTGAAGGACAATACGGAGTTTGAAATGGGGTTATGTAAGCGGAGGCCTATAAAGTCCAAGTCAGATGGGCAACTCCTTAACTTCTAACCATCACCATGTCCGCTCCCCTCAACATTAACACCATCAAAAACTGGTCCAATGCGCAGCTCACTGAAGATGACAACAACGACAATGCCGTCTGCAAGGCAAAGTTTGACGAGCAGAGAAGAAGGCGGAGGAGGAGGAGGAGGCGAGGCGCAAGGTAGAGGAGGCGGCAAAGGAACAGCGCTGCAAGGAGGCCGAAGAGGCAGCCAAGAAAAGGGTAAGCAAAACCATGCACAGTATCCTTCATCTCTGACAAACGTAGGTGGAGCAGGTCTGAGCGCAACAAAGCGTGGAGGCCGGACCCTTGGACAAGAGGAAGAAGAGGCGAGCCAAGAGCCGGAGGAGCCCTGTGCGCGATGCGAGGACTGGGGATACGAATGTACTCCGGGGACTGGCAAGTCCAAGGAATGCGTGCTATGCCAAATTGCGAAGGTGAAGTGTGGAGAGGTTGTCTCGGAGGAGACCTTGGAGAAGCCGAAGAAAAGGAAGAGGAAAGCGATGACGAAAGCGGATGGGTTGGAGGAGGCAGGGACCAGCGGGTCCAAGATAGAGGATCGGGGTGTCGACGCCCTGACGGAGGTGGTGAAGAGTCTGACAAGGTGCCTGGACAGGCTGAACATGCTTGTAGAGCACCTCATGGAGTTGAAGGTGGAGGAGATTTACGGAGGGGTTTTGAAGTCGGAGGACAAGTCAGAGGGTGACAAGGAGATGGACAAGAACAAAATTACGGAGTTGGAGAAGGAAAGTTTGGAGGCCGCATTGGAGATGTATAAGGAGGACATGGAGTTTGTGCAGCAGGCTGGGATTGTAGAGTAGTGTTAAAATGTTTTGGTGTTGAACAATAAAAAATGTTCACGGAAAATCATGGGTTGTGAGGTCCGGGTTTTTCTGGATAACGAAGGTGAAAATCTTGTACAAGCTTGGAGGCATGTCCGAGCTCTGTAGTGAGTAACCAAGACGTTTCTTTGTCAGTGCCTTCATAACCGGACCATCGGACTAGGTAAAGGAGTTTGCAGGACTTGCATTGACAGTCTAACTTGGAGTTGAGTATCTCGGAGATCTCGTACTCCGGTTCACCTTCTACTTCAACTGCCGGAGGTGGGGGTTGAGTCCGATTTGGGATGATGTTTGGTACGGAGGGTTCTAGTTGGAATATATGGAAGACAGGGTGTATGGATTTCATAGATTCGGGGAGACAGAGTGTAAAGGAATGACTTCCGGCTTGAGCGATGATCTCATATGGACCCAAATTCTTTTCTGATAGTTTCTTGGAGGGTCGCATAGAGTGGAAATATTTTGCTTTGACGAATACCTGATCACCGACTTTGAAGTCCGGTGCTGGAGTCCGCTTAGCATCCGTGGGGCCTTGGTATCGCTCTTGCACATGAGCCATTTCTTCACAGAGGAATTGATGGAGGGATTCGAGGTCGACGGAGTATTCATGGGCTCGAGCGGAGGTGAGATCTCGTTCAGGGTGCACTGTTATGTTGGGGTGGTAGCCTTTGTTAGCATAGAATGGAGATACTCCGGTAGTAGCTGTTACAGCTTTCCTTTATAACCCCTCTTTTCCCTATGTCTATGGACTCATCGTCTCTCCTCGTGTCTTTGCAAGACACCTATCTTCTCCTCCTTACTAAATTCTTTCACCTTCTCGACCCACTTGTTGCGTCATGCTTTACCTTTTCTTACATAATGGACCAAATCTCTCCTCATCATCATTCTCCTTATATGATGACTTGTGTCCCCTTACTCATCCAACCATAGCCTATACTGCGCACATAGCCTTATGCAGTGCGCAGTCACATAGCCCCTACTGCACACATAGGATAGCGCAGTATCACACATCGTATAAGTAGCTACCAGACTTCGCCTGTATTCCCCAGCTAGTTCTACGCAATCCAGTGTTGTTACTTAGCACATCCACGAGCCCCAAGTGTGCGCATTGGGTAGTGAGACATCTCTTCTCTTTGCTTTGCCCACAACAAGTCTCCGAACTACTTCGAGTGTTCACTGTGCTACATTCCGATGCCCAGCGTTAACAGTAGTGTTCGGAGCATTGTCGTAAGAGAACTCCGTGAGGGGCAGGAGTTCGGACCAGTTGTCTTGCTGGTAATTACAATAGATCCTTAGGTACTGCTCGAGTGTTTGATTCATTTGTTCGGTTTGGCCATCTTCTTCCAGGTGATAACTGGAGGTGAAATGTAATCGGATATCAAGGGCTTTGCCGAGGGAACGGAAAAAGTGTGATACAAATTCGGAGCCTTGATCAGAGGTGATGTGGGAGGGAACTCCATGCTTGGAAAAGACGTGGAGTAGGAACAACTTGGCCAACTCCGGAGATCTAATCGTGTTGTGTGTTGGGATGAAGATGCATTGCTTGGACAAACAATCTACGATGATGAGTATGGAGGTAAATCTGGAGGACGGAGGAAGTTGTTCAATGAAGTCCATGGAAATGGAGTTCCAAGGCTTCTCAGGGATCAGGAGTTGTTTCAGGAGTCCATATGGCTTATATCTAGGGACTTTGGCATAGGCGCAGGATGTGCAGGATGAGACATAGTCCTTTACAAAGGTTCAGATTCCTGGCCATGTATATTCACGTCAAATGAGCTCTAATGTCCGATTCTGTCCGAAGTGTCCAGAGAGCAGATGATCATGTTTGTATCGGAGGACATGGAGACGGAGGTCTTCAGAATCAGGGACATAGATGCAATCATCTAGATGAAGAAAACCATTGGATTCAACTGACCAACGGGAGTCAGAGGGTTCGGTAACGGAGAGGTGCTGAACAGCAATGGGGTCGGAGGGGAGTGCAGAGAGGATATCACTGTGGAGTTGCTCGACATCAAGGAGCGTGCTAGCCCGGAGTACCGGAGCTGCAAGATAAGTCGCTCGGAGGGATGAAGTGAGCTGCTCGTGAGTGAAAACGGGTTGGAAATTGTGAGGATTGACGCGAGCGTAGACCTTATCCCCCTCTTTGGGATAGACATCCCAGCATCTAGTGAGGGCATCGGGTTTCACGCCAAGGCATCTGGGACAGAAACGGACAACCATGTTAAACTGAGAAAGGAACTCTGACCACCAGGCTTGCCGGCAAGTCAGGAGCTTGGAGGTCACGAAGTACTCTAGGTTTTTGTGGTCCGTGACAACCTCGATGGGGATACCGGACCCTTCCAGGTAATGACACCAAGTCTGGAAGGACTCATGAATAGCAAGTAGCTCCTTATCATGGGTGTCATAGTTAAGCTCCGGAGCAGTAAGTGTGCAGGAGTAATATGCGACGGGGCAGACTTCGTTGTCCGGACATCGGAGGGAAAGGATGCCAGCGATGGCATAGTCTGATGCATCCATTTCGATGATCAATGGGGTGTCCGGAGACCAGTGAGTAAGGATTGGAGTGGAAGTAAAGGTGTCTTTGAGGGTCTGGAAAGTGGAACGACAGTCATTGGAGAAATTCCACGGAGTACCTTTGCGAGTAAGGCGAGTTAAGGGAACAACAATATCGGAGTAGTTATGGATGAAACACCAATAGAAATTGGTGAAGTCAAGGAAGGACTGAATGTCCTTTACTTTTCGGGGTTCTGGCCAGTCTTGGATCATTTTGACTTTGTCCAAAAACATGGTGAGACCGGAGGGCGAAAGACAATAACCTAGGTATTCAGTGGAGTCCGTATGGAACTCGCACTTCTCGGGCTTAGCATAAAGTCTGTGTTTGCAGAGTCAACGGAGTACTTCTCGGACATGCTCCTTGTGGGAGGTCATATCCTCGGAGAATGTCGTCAAGGTATACAATCACACAAACATCTAAGAGATCTGTGAAGATGGTGTTGACAAATCACTGGAATGCTGCAGGAGCATTGGTTAGACTGAATGGCATGACGAGCCACTCGTAGGAGCCGTAGCGAGTTTGGAAAGATGTTTTCCATTCATCTCCGTCAGCAATGTGGACTAGGTGGTATGCATGCCAGAGATTGATCTTGGTATAGATCTTTGCTCAGCTCGGAGCGTCTAGGAGGTTAGTGATACGGGGAAGTGGGTAGCAATCTTTCTTCATGATCTTATTGAGTCCTCAGAAGTCAACGCAAAGGTGGAGTGAACCGTCCTTTTTGCAGATGAAGAGGACCGGAGTGGTGTGAGCGGAGGATGAGGGACGGATGAAACCCATTGCTAGGTGCTCATCGAGGAACACACGGAGGGATTCAAGCTTGGATGGTGAAAGGGAGTATATGGTACCAATGGGAGGTGAAGCACCTTCCTCCAGGTCGATCTTCAGATTGTGTTTGCGATGAGGAGCAAGGACGGAGGCCTTGCTTTTGCTAAACACATCAGCGAAGTTGTGGTAGTCCAGAGGTACTCCAGAGAGATCAGCCTTTTCTGGAGTAACAGAGGATGCTTGGAGATCGCTCCCTTGGGGATGGATTTGCGTACTGAATTGAACGGAGCCTTCAAGGCGACATGCAAGCGCAAAAGTGGGTGCACTGATGATCGCGATGGGAGGTGCCTTTTGATCGGAGAAACACGGTGGATTGGATGGTGGGTCAGCTGGAGGAGGTGAGTCTGGAGGCTGCAGAGTTGAGCTCGGAGGTGCTGGCAAGGACTGTTTAGGTGTATGGAATGAGATACTGCTCGAAACCCAGTCAATCAATGGATTGTAGTGGGTGAGCCAGTTATGTCCCAGAACAAGGAAACAGGAGCCATCCAGTGGAGTGACATAAAATGTCGTCGGAGTGATGTCACCGGTTTGAAAGTGGATAGATAGGTCGATAGCTTGAGTGATAACAGAGTTCGTGGTTCCATTGAAAAGACGGAGTTGCAACAGAGGGATGGGATAGGTGGAAAGACTGTGTTTATTGACAAAGGTCATATCCATGAAACAATCGGAGGATCCTGAATCTACAAGCACGGAGAAAGCAGGAATGTCATGCGAAATGATGGAAATGGAGGGCATAAGCAATTTCAGATCTAAGAGAGTGGACATGTTGAGACAGATCTCCTTGAGTGCACAGTTAGGTTCAATGCAACCTCCTTCCTGTGCGGAGTCACAGAGGTCGTGGACTATTTTTTTGTCTCCAAGGAGATCTCTGGTTTAGTTTCCGGAGTTGCAGTAGAAACTGCATGGGCCTTCGAAGCCTTGGAACTGGACTTTGAGCAATCCTTAGCCATATGGCCAGAGGACAGAGGGTTGAAGCGAGGGGATATAGGGGGGAGGGTACTTGGACGAGTACGGAAAGTCATGGAGAGTGGAGAGCGAATTTGAGCAAGAAGAAAGTCGAATATACTGTTAGAGACTGTGTTACGGTTTTCCCTTATGACCCATCTTTTCCCTACGTCTATGGACTCATCATCTTTTCCCATGTCTTTGCAAGACACCTATCTTTGTCCCCTTACTAGTCTTCCTGATTCCGAACCAGAATCCTTCGGAACCACAATCATGACCTTTCACTTTCGACTGGAACCACATTTCACTTTGTCTCACCGTCTAAACTCTTCACCTTCAACCGGAACCACAGGGATTTCTTTGGAACCCTTTGGAACCACATTGTCTTATATAATGGACCAATTCCTCCTCGTCATCACTCTCCTTATGTGGTGACTTGTGATCCCTTACTCATTCACATAGCCATGATACTGCACACCACACCTTACGCAGTACACAGTAAACATAGCCCTTGCTGCGCACATAGGATTGTGCAGTATTACAACTTGTATAAGTAGTTACCCAACTCGACCTGTATTCCCTAACTAGTTCTATGCAATCCAGCATTGTTACTTAGCACATCCATGAGTCCCAAGTGTGCACATTGGGTAGTGAGACACTTCTTCTCTTTGCTTTGCCCACAACAAGTCTTCGAACTACTTCAAGTGTTTGCTGTGCTACATTCCGACGCCCAGCGTTAACAGACTGGTCCAATGTCTGGGACGAACTCCGGAACGATGTGGTCAGACGGCACTTGGCTTCAGCTTATGTGCTGCGCCCTTACTCAATCCATGTGTCCCGAATTTGCGGAGGGTCGGAGGTGTACGAAGATCCGCGAAGGAGTCTAAGTACCGGAGGGTGATCCGAAGGAGAGGATCAGAGAGAGACTCGGAGTTGAGTCAGAGGATTGATGAGGAGTTGTAGAGAGGTAACTCAATTCGATATTTGACTAAAGTACAAGGGAGTCAAACTACAGGTTTATATACAGAGGACAGAGACAGATTAGTAATGGAGTTTACTAAGGGATTGGTAAGTGGAACGGAGACAGGAGAAACATAGCCGGAGCAGTGCTTCTAAGCGAGCACCAGTATTCGGAGGTATTACAAATCAGAATGGAGAACAGCATAAGAATGGAACTATACTAAAGAGAGAATGTCTGGAGGAACAGAAGTACGGAGTGCGCGAGAATGCACCAGAGTTGTCGAGAACTGACTGGAGGAATGACTGGAGGACCGGAGTTGGACTTGGCAAAGATTTGGGATATGACAACACCATAGACTTGTGTGAATCTGCACGCAACCAGCCATGCTTTGTACTTATTGATTTCACCCACTTTGTTCTTTTTGATGCAGAAAACCCATTTGCTGTCGATGATGTTGGTGCATTTTGGAGGGTGGGGTACGACATTCCAGGTGTGCACATCAGCAAGGCTCTTGAGTTCAGCGTTGATTGCTTCTTCCCATTATGGCCAGTCATGTTGCCTTTTTGCTTCGTTGATAGTGTGTGGTTCAAGCGCTTCACTTTCGCTTGTAGTAGTGTACATCATATAAGCGATCTCCTTCTCATCTAGGTCCCATGGTGCATTGCTCACAGCCACAGCTTTGCCATCACCCTCACTACCTCATCGTCCTTCAACAGGCTGCATACTGCGTGGTAAAACAGGTCCACTCAAGCGTCCATCAGTTATGCCCAGTCCCTCACGTAGTGTGCGCATGTATAGCATTTCTGTGCACTGACGACTTGAGCATTGAATGATAGGGCCTTTTAATTGATTGAAAGTGTTGCATAGGTCATCCAATGTGTTGTCGGAGCATTTTTGGAGTGCCGTGTTATCTTTTGCATCGACATCAGGTGTTGGGGAGTGGGAACATTGCAGTAAGTTCTCGACATTCTCTTCACTTGTTGAGGTGCTGTGCTGATTGCTTTTTATAGATTTCATATGCTCCCCTTCAACCAGTGTGTTATTCATTGGCCCACCACCACTAATGTGCCCAGTAGGTGCGCATGAGGTAACGATCGGTTTGCCAGGTAAATCAACATGGCTGTGCTTATGCCGCTTGAATGTAATGTTGCATTCAACAGTAATATGGTTGCCACAAAGGATGCGATGAGTGCTGCTCTTGCTGTCAAAACCCATTCAACGGCCCTCACGTGCTCACATGTTGAGCTTTGAACCAGACGGGTCATGTACCCAGACAGGTGTACCCCATTCCAGTACGTTTTGCAGGTTGGGTTTCTTGCTGTGCAACAGCTCATATGATGTCTGTCCATCTAGGATGCACAATGCCATGTGGTTTTTAATCCAGATGACATGCATGAGTGCTTCACCCCAGAGGTTTTTAGGGAGACCACTAGCATGTCCAATAGCTCAAATGCATTCCATTAGAGTGTGGTTAAGCCGTTCTGTGATGCTGTTGTGCTGTGGAGTATTGTGTGTTGTGATTTTACGCTTGGTACCTTTCGACACCAGGTGAGCAGTAAATTCTTTGCTTAAATATTCACCACCCCAGTCTGATCACAGTTGTTTGATAGAGGCATTGTGCTGTGTTTTTGCCCAAGCTTTATAAGCTTTGTAGGCATTGAAAACATCAGATTTGGCAGTAAGGAGGGTGACATGGGTGTAGCATATGTAGTCATTGGTGAAGGAAACATAGTAGGTTTTATGACCGGGTGTTTGAACTTGTGCAGGTCTCCAGATGTCACTATGGACTTCTTTGCCAAAACGGTTGCAACGGTGAGGTTCACGGACCTTGCTGATAGGCTTACAAGCGGCCTTTGCATACTCACATGATTTGCATTGGCCCATTATGGTGTTTGCTGGGTCGAGCTTTATGCCCTCAACCATATTTTTTGACACCATCTCGCGGATCAAGGCAGGACCAATGTGCAACAAGCGGTGGTGCAACTCTTTCATAGTAAGTGTTTGTTCAGTGTGGGTAACATCAATGAAGACCTTTGACTGGTGTTTTACCCGATATAACCCATTACTGACTTGAACTTTGCTGACCAGTTTCTTGTGTGGATTGAAGATTCGGCATACAGAGTCACGGAAAAGTGTGGAGTAGCCAGCAGCAGTAAGTTTGCTTAGGGAAACAAGGGTAATGCTCATTGACGGAGAATATAGGACATCCTTTAGCAGCATACACATAGTGGTCTCACCATTTGGCACCTGGATATACAAGTCATCTCGACCTGTGGCCTGAAATGTCCGCTTGTCGGCTGTGCTTATTGGCTTGGGAGGAATCATTTTGAATTTGATGAACTGATCATGAAAGGGGGAAAAATGCTGTGAGGCACTGCTATTGTATACATAGCTCTGTAATGGAAGAGCAAGCAAGCATGGCATATGGGAGTGTCATTGATGTTTCGGGTTCCTCAGTTTCTGCAAACCAAACACCATCAGGTTCAGATGATGTGCCTGCAGTGGCTACATTGGCTTGCATGGGTTTCTTTGGGTCTGTCTTTGGCTTCTTTCCCTTTGATTTCCAGCCTTTTGGCAACTAACCATTCTTGGCACCACCCTCTTTCCAACAGCTGTCTGTAGGATGGCCTTCCTAGCCGCAGTTTCCACAAATCCCAGAGTATTTTGGTTTTCGGCCATGGCTTTTCTTGCCATCTGCTGTGAATGCTGCATTGTCATTTTTTGACTTTGGCTTTGATCCTTTTTGGATTGTCATGCGATTGAACTTGTCGAGGATATAGGAGATAAGCTGGTAAGATGTGAACTGATGATTTAACAGCCGCACATTCATGGAAATGGAAGTTACAATGGAGTTGTAGGAATTGGGAAGTGAGAGTAGGATGATGTTGAAGTATTCTTCATCTGAGATGGATTTACCCATGCAGGCAAGCTTCTCACGCAGTGCTGTCATTTTATCTATGTGTGCTTGTGCATCTCCGTTCTCCTTAAGCTTGAGTTCACCAAGTGTTAACACTGGGTGTCGGAACATAGCACAGCGAACACTCGAAGTAGTTCGAAGACTTGTTGTGGGCGAAGCAAAGAGAATAGAAGTCTTACTACCCAATGCGCACACTTGGGGCTTGTGGATGTGCTAAGTAACAACACTGAATTGCGTAGAACTAGCTGGGGAATACAAGCAGAAGTGTGCAACTACTTATACTGACTATGTGCTGCACAGACTGGTGTGCGCAGTTAGGAGCTGTGTCTGCTACATACTGCGTAAGGCTGGGTCTGCAGCATCATGACTATGTGACAATGAATAAGGGAACACGAGGCATTGCATAAGGAGAGCAATGCTGAGGAGAAGATAGTCCGTTATGTAAAGAATTGTGGTTCCAAAGGGTTCCAAAGGGTTCCCTGTGGTTCTGGTTGAAGACAAAAGGGTTAGACAAAGAAATGAAGTGTAAACATGGTTACGAAGGATTCTGAAGAGTTCCCTGTGGCTCCGATCGAAGGTAAAGAGGTGTAGATGTGGTTCCGATGGATTCCAGTTCAGAACCAGAAGAATTAACTGGAAGATAAGTGTCTTGTAAAGACATGAGGAGAGATAATGAGTCCATAGACATAGGAAAAAGATGGGTTGTAAGGGAAAACTGTAACATTACCTCCTTTGTAGTGCTGAAGCACCTGCTCAGCGATCTGGCCTGTCAATGTCTCCCTCGTTGACTTTGTAATTGGTGAAATCAAGATCCCCATTGAGAAAACTGTCATCTCGGTCAAGCCTGTTGTAAACTGGGCAATTGGGACAAATATGTCCATACTCATTGCATTCCCCACATTGTCGGTGGTGACATTTTGCCTGGATGTATCCTGGGGTGCATTTGTGGCACCAGGGGCAGATGTACCTTCTGTAGTGGATCCTGACATGATCCGCTTTTCCGCATTGGTGACAGCAAAGGTGTTTCTTTGGGGGTCGTGCTGGGATAGTGGAGGTGTCAACATTGATGGGGCTGTGGGAAGTCCCTGCTCCATCCAGGGATACAGATCTGGTCCCACGAAAGGAATGGAGTATTGGGCGAAGGGTATCTCCGAGGGTGTTTAGGGTTGCTTGGGGGAGTCTCGGAGGTAGCAGGCTTTCATGGCGAGTGATAGCTCCTCGCTGCATGTCCTCAGGGGCAGGGGTAGGTGAATGGGTGGCCACAGGAGAGTCCTCTGAAAAGTTGGAGGAAGTGGGGGCATGGGAGTCAATTTTGGGAGACTCAGGAATGGACAATGGTGCTGGAAAGTAGGTTCGTTCAGGAGAGTGTGGGGGTGGGATTTGGAGGACAGGAGAGGGGGTCCTTTCCACAGACATGGGCATGTCGAGGTGGGGGTCAAATGATACAGCGCATGGGGCGTCTCCTATGTAGGTCTTATATTCGTGAATGCTCATGATGTTGAAGAATGGTTCCACAATGGGTCAGAGCAGGTTCTCATCGATGTGGTCCACCAGGTGTCCAAATCCTTCCTCATAGAGGAGGTCAAGGGTGAGGGAGCGAGCCTCATTGACTCCAGTTTGCATAGTAGCCACAAACTGTTCTGGGGAGTCATGGGGAATGAGTTGGTGGGCGGCAAGGCAAATGATCTGATAAGTTTGGAAGAGGGTGCACAAATCTTTGGTTTTTCTGTTGTAGTTATAGCGCAGGTCTAGTTCTATGTGCAGGGAGAGAGCTGGGGTAGTCAAGATGGAGGCAAAGAGGATTCTTCACAAATGAGGGGGAAGACAATTGGAGGCAATGTAATAGGGGTAAGGTAGTTCGAGTCGATTGCTTTGCGCCATGAGGGACTCGTAAGTCCCTCTAACCATGATGCAGTTTCGTATGGGGGTCATGTGTTGGGTCATGATTCGTAGTGCCAGGGGCAGTTGTCATATAGTCTGTTACAGAAGTATTGGTGTTCGAGAGGATGGGACGGTGGGAGGTCGTTGTGATAGAGGAAGAATTTATAAAAGGGGAGACTGTTACGATCCAGGTTGGCGCCCGAATAATTCATTTTCTCATCACCTCTTCGCTCAACCTTCCGCCCTGCATTTGGAGGAAGAATGTAGACGCCTACGACAAGGGTCTACCCCTCACATTCGCTCACACACTTCACTCGTCGAGTCACGCCTGATGCACATCCTGACGAACACCTGACGCACCGGTCAAGTCACTCCTGACGAACACTTGTTGAGTCACACTCACTCACTTGTTGAGTCACGCTACCCCTGTTGAGTCACACTCAACCTTTCCTTACTTTACGGACCTTTCCCTCCTCGTCATCACATCTCCCAATGATGACTTGTATCTCCCGATCCCATCTAGATTACCTGCATTGCCTTATGCAGCAAGCGCAGCTCCCACTGCCCTATGCAGCCCACATAGCACGCATCACCGTGCTACATGCATCACCGTGCTACACGCATCATCTTGTGCAGCACGCATTGCCCCATGCAGCATACATAGCTTACGCATTGCTTTATGCAGCACATACTGCAGCTACTGCCTTACGCAGCATCCCAGCCTAGTATAAGTAGTCTACCCTCTTCACTGGCATTTCCCCAGCCAGTTCTACACACTTGGATGTACTTCTCTCCTCTAGTACTTTCCTATGCAA
>JBBPLF010000975.1:0-13133 GCA_038089615.1 Aureoboletus auriporus
TGCAAGTCAATGAGGAACTTCAGTCAAGTTCTCATTGAGTTTCCCCTTATCTTAACTTCTCTCTAAGTCAGTATCTTTTGTGTGCGCCTGTGTCCAGTATTGGATTAGGGTCGACAACAGAAGAACTTGACTATCATCTACACACCCACACCCCGACAAACTTTACCTTTATCTGCTGTGATCATACCTGGACGCAAGGATTAACACGAGTAGCGACTATGTGCCCTTCTTGAAGTCGAGTCCCCCGACTAGTACCCAACGCTTTAATAGAGGCAACCCCTCTAGGCACAGTATTAGATCTTAAAAATCACTTCTACTACAAAGGTCCTATAGGACAACAAACCAAGAAAGCCGTGAGTACACGCAATGCAAGCCAAGTCTCTCATACCAAGAGCACGCGTGACAGTCGCAGCCTGTCTGGTATAACGTTACCAGTTAACATTGCTACACAGTCGTCCGCTGTATCAAATTAGGATAACGTTGCTGAGCCCATAGTGCACCAGGGCCACTGTCTGCATAAATCCCAGACATTAAATGGATTGTTGCTTGTGACCTGCGAGAGCGGTTACCATCATAATCACGTACGATTAGCTTTGTGCAAGTGAGGGATTGGTCTAGTGGCTATTGACTAGACAACCCAAACGAAGAAGACACGAGTTAGGAAGCTCGTCCAAATTAAGGAAAATCTATGAGAATTGTTACGTTCGAAGGACCCTACTTCGAAAACCTTCCCCCATACTGGTCTGAAGCCAGTATCCCCAACTCCTTCTTTGACGGCGAGTACGTCAAAGTCCACGATCTCTTTTGGGACTCAGAGCCTACTGCATCCTACGCCACAGTAGCTGAGTTCAAGCAAGTCCTCCCCACTCCCATCCCCCACTGGTCTGAGATCAACTTAGACCTTCTCTACCCATGTCCCCAAACTGTCGTTCCACCAGCAACAAGGAACCCCACTCTCAGAAGATCTGAGCGACGAAGAAAGGTTCCTTCAAGACTCCCCACCACCCTCACCCACACATGTTCCCGACATGAACATTGACCCTCCCCAAGACATGGCCACCATGATGGCCAATATGAACCAAATGCTAGTGACCATGCAGGTGCAACTAGCTCAAGCAAACGCAAGGGCTGCAGACGCTCTTGCAAGGGCTCAAGCAGCCAAAACTGAAGCTGTGGTGGCAGCACGAACCGCAGTCCTGGCCGAACTTAATCGGCCAAATGCTCAGAACACCGAGTTTTAAATCTCCAAAAAAATCGAAGTGGTCCCTGACCCGGGCCGCTTCTCCGGTATCCCCACCGAGTTCAAAACTTGGTGGATAAAAATGAAAACGTACCTCTCGTTAAATGAGGAAACATTCACAAGGGACTCAGACAAGATAGTCGCTGTCTTGATGAGAATTGGTCCCAAAGATGGCGACAAGAACGGTGCTGGCGCATGGGCCCGCATCAAACTCCAAAGGTTGGCTGACGGGCTATGAGGCCTAGTCAACTTTGAATTGTTCAAACTCAAGATCGAAAGTAGATTCTGATCCTCTCTCGACAAGGACATGGCCATGAGGCTATTGGAGAAAAGGGTTCAGGGTTCGACCGAAAGAATCCACTGGTACATGACTGATTGGGAACAGCTGTACCTAAGGGCAGAATCCTCCCACTCCGAAGCCTGTAGGCTTCTTGAAAAGAATGTGTGCAAGGACATAATGTGCATCATTTTTGAACAAGGAAAACGAAAAGACGACCCCGACGAGTACATGGTCATCATCAAGGACGTTGGAACAACATTGGAGCAACATAAGCTCCGCTTTGAACCACGAAGGGAACCTTACGTTCCAAAGGCATCCAGCTCTGGTAGCCGAATGTATGGAGGCCGTGGTGAGCCCATGGACATCGGAGCGCTCCAACGTGGGTGTTTCAATTGTGGCAAGGAAGGCCACCAAGCTAAGCAGTGCTGTAGTCCCAAGAAGGAATGCAGTAAATGTCATTTCCTTGGAGGAGGACACGCTTGAAGGTGTCCGGACTTTAAACAGGTCTGTTCAACGAGCATGGCGGCTCCCACTGGTGGAGAGCAACCATCAGCTGGTGCTTCTTCTTCTCGGAATTCTGCTGGGCTCAGACTTCCTGACCCCGCAAGTGATGCCTACCAACAGATGAGGGCGTTCTTTAGAGACGAATACGATGTCGAGATGAAGAGCCAGGAAAAAAAATACGGCGCATAAATCCACCGGGTGTTTGTGTGCTGAAGGACCCAAAAAAGGACTCTACATATAACAAATACAAGTATTTACAATGTATTGGAGCGTCGCCTGAGGACGACTCCCTAACTAGGACAATCCCTGTAGTACGATTACCAAAGACTGATGGGATGGTGCAAGAAGTCGCACACTGCACGGAAAATGCAGGCTTAATTTCCCATAATAAAAAAGAAAAAATATTATGTTATCTATTGACGAACAAATCCCGGAACGGATCTTAATAAGGTCCATAAAATCAAAAAGAGAAGTGTTGGTGGAAATAGAAGTTTTCCATCCAACAACTAAGGACAAGAGGCATGCTGCCGAAGCATTGCTCGATAGCGGTGCTAATGGCATCTTTGTCGACAAAGAATGGGCTAGTAAAAGGAAACTACCCATGAAACCCCTCGCACGACCGATCCCCATGTTTAACATTGACGGATCAAAAAACCAAGGAGGCAGTATTATGCACGCTGTCGAACTCATCGTCCAATACCAGGGACACTGTGAGAAAGTTGTGGCAGAAGTCACATCGCTGGGAAAGAATTCAATCATTCTCGGCTATAAATGGCTTGAAACCCACAACCCAGAGATAGACTGGCCCTCTGGCAAGGTCACACTCTCATGCTGTCCACCGGCATGTCATTTCTTGGCAGAAAGAGATGCTTTCTTGCGCTCCCTCGACGAGCAAGAGCAAGGCATCGCCCATGGAGCTTACGACACGATCAAGTCTTTAGAAAAACCTAAAGACGATGACAACCCCATGGCGTTAGTGCCAAAACAGTTCCATGAGTTCCTGGACTGTTTCTCTAAAAAGGAATCAGAACGTCTTCCCATCAGAAAACCATGGGATCATGCCATTGACATGAAGGAAGGATTTGTCCCCAAAAAGGGCAAATTGTACAGTATGACGCCCGTAAAAGTAGATGAAGTCAACAGCTTCATCGAAGACCAATTACGAAAGGGATATATCCGACCTTCTAAGTCCCCCCAAGCCGCACCAGTGTTCTTCATTCCCAAAAAGGATGGAAAGAAGCGCATGGTACAAGACTCCCAATACCTCAATGAGTGGACGATAAAAAACAACTACCCACTGCTGCTCATTTCTCAGCTAGTGGACAAGCTGAAGGGTGCTAAGATGTTCACCAAGATGGACCTCCACTGGGGGTACAATAACATTCGAATCAAGGAAGGCGACGAATGGAAGGCTGCAATCATTACGCCAAAAGGAGTATTTGAGCCTCTCATCATGTACTTTGGGCAGTGCAATTCCCCAAGTACATTCCAGCAAATGATGAACGAGATCTTTGCCGATATGGACAACGTGGTCATCATTTATATCGATGACCTAATGGTTTTTACCAAATCAGATGACAAAGCGGAACATGACCAAGTCGTTCTAGAAGTCCTACGAAGGTTAAAAGAGAATGATCTCTTCATTAAACCTGAGAAATGCACATTCCATGCTACAGAAGTGGAGTTCTTGGGAATGCTCACAAACGAATATGGTATCAAAATGGAAGCCAGCAAGGTGGAAGCTGTGAAAGGATGGCCGACACCTCGGATTGTAAAAGGAGTGAGAAGTTTCCTGGGACTAGCAAACTTCTATCGAAGATTTATCAAAGACTTTTCAGCGATCGCACAACCCTTACATGATCTCATGAAAAAGGAACAAGTGTGGCAGTGGGAAGAAGCAGAACAGGGTGCCTTCGACGCGCTCAAGGAAGCTTTCACCACCGCCCTGGTTCTAGCCTACCCGGATATAGACCAACAATTCCGGATGGAAATGGACGCCTCGGACTTTGCCATAGGAGGTGTCCTCTCAATAGAAAAAGAAGGACGCTGGCACCCCATGGGATTCTTCTCACACACAATGGATAGCACACAACATAACTATCCCATCGCCGACAAAGAAATGTTGGCAATCATACAAGGATTAGAAGTTTGGTGACACTACCTAGAAGGAGCTCGCCACCAATTCGAGATTTGGACTGATCATGTGAATCTCCAATACTTCATGAAATCACAGGATCTCACCTGCCGACAAGCACATTGACAACAATACTTGACAAGGTTTAATTTCCGTCTGGTCAATAAACCAGGAACAGCAATGGGAAAAGCCGATGCACTCTCACGACAAGAGGATCACACAATTGGCATCGAAGACGACAACAAAGCTGTCACCCTGATTAAACCAGAATGAATACAAGGTTTAATCTCCGACCCAGGAATGGTGTTGGAAAAGAAAGTGAAAGAAGTGGTAGCGTTACTAAAAGAAAATGAACTACCAAAAGGAGTAAAAGTGGATGAAGAAGGTGTCCTTCGCATCAAGGACAAAATCTTCGTTCCCAATGTAGGACGACTATGGCAGGATATCCTGGAATTCTTCCATGATTCTGTATTCACAGGACACGGAGGTACAGACCGCACATGGGCCCTTATCTCCAGATCATACATCTGGGAGAACCTCCGCGATCACATCAAGGAGTACGTAAAAAGATGCAAGGCTTGTGCACAGGCCAAAGGATCCACTCTACACCCAAGCAGAAAACTCATTCCCCTTCCTATCCCCATGAAACCATGGACAGATATTTCTGTGGACTTCATCACCGACCTCCCCCTCTCCAATGGCTTCGACACAGTCTTAGTCATAATCGATAAATTAAGCAAAGAAGCCAAATTCGTTCCCACAGTCAAGTCTGTGACAGCCCTGGGAACAGCTAAACTATATAGGGATAACATGTGGAAACACCATGGACTTCCGTCCTCTGTCGTTTCGGATTGAGGTCCACAATTTGTGGCACAATTCATGAAAGAGCTGAGCTCTATGCTATCGATCGAACTCCGTATGTCCACGGCGTTCCATCCCCAAACGGACGGATAAACCAAGCGATTGAATCGCGAACTACAATTGTTTTTACACATCTTTACCCACGAAAAACAAGATGAATGGGCAGAATGGCTAGCCATCACCCAGTTTAGTTATAATAATCACATTCACTCGGCTACTGGCACTTCCCCGTTTTCATTGATGAAAACATACGCACCATGCATGGGTATCAAACCCAAAACTTCCTCTTCCCCCACGGCAACAGACTTTGCCACTAAGCTTCAAATGATGCTTGACAACTTGAAAAAGGCTCAAGCCGACATGAAGAAATACGCGGACGAGCTACGCTCCGATGCACCTTCCTTCTCGGCCAGACAACGTGTCTGGCTTTCCATGACCAATCTCCACCTTCCCAGGCAGTCTAAAAAACTGACGGAACGATGGATTGGACCCTATTTAATCACGGCTATGGCAGGACTGAACGCCTACATGCTCGCTTTACTGAAAATGATGTGCATTCACCCGACGGTGAACGTAAGCCACATCAAACCTTATTTAGAGAAGTTCCCTTCTCAACCTTCATCCACCCTGGGACCAGTAGATGTGTCAGACAAGGGCCATGAAGAATACAAAGTCAACTACGTCATTGACTCTCATTTACAAAAAGGAAAATTGAATTCCTCGTCCATTGGAAGGGCGAAAACAAAGAAGATCGCATGTAGGAACCTCGTTCTCACCTTAAACATGTGCAAGCCTCTATTGCAAACTTTTACAAGTCTCACCCCTCCGCCCCACACCGGCTCAACATGGTGCAAACGCTCTTTGACGGACTCTTTAAACCATATGAAAATTCAACAATGGTCGACATACCACCTTTCTCTCACCTGGAAGTCGAGGACTAGAAGGGGGGTAATGTTGTCAATTTTATGGTTATCTAATCTCCCGATCTTATCTTATCTTATCTTATCAGATCATCTTTTATCTTTCGGACTTAGTATCTTTCAAGTCATGGACCACTTTGGTTCTCATGGTCACATGACATTCTTAGGTAATCATTCCAGAACATTCTATGATGTCATACCTTAGGGCAGACTTGTATAGCCACATGCGCACGGACCATTAGCATAGCCACACTGTGCTATATAAACCAATGCAAGTCAATGAGGAACTTCAGTCAAGTTCTCATTGAGTTTCCCCTTATCTTAACTTCTCTCTAAGTCAGTATCTTTTGTGTGCGCCTGTGTCCAGTATTGGATTAGGGTCGACAACAGATTCTTTGAAAGTTGTTTGATGCATTTTCCCCAACTGACATCCCCGGCACTGATGTGGGTAAAGCGAAGCACTGTCAAGGGTACTATCAAAGGTAAGAACACCAGAAAGATTGGTAGAAGCTTGACGAAGGGCATTTCAGGATGTATGGCCAAAACGTTGATGCCAAATTTGAGGAGAAATAGCTTTGCTAAGGAGTGTAACATTCAACATTGGAGTAATCATCATCAACTGAAACCAATGAAGATTGTTGCCTGGTGAAATGTCTTTCGCCCAGATGACCAGGTTTCACTCCTTGTTCCAAATCTGTGATCCAGTTGCTGATATAACGCAATGATAACCATGATTGGTGAGAGAGTTAACCGATAGCAAGCAGTGTGCAGCTTGTGGTGTATGCCACACATCTTCTAAAGTCAGAGAGGTTGCTTGAGGTAAGTCAACTTGTTTGATGATGACAGTACCAGGTCTGAACATGTTCACTTTGGAACCATTCGCTACAGTGGCAAAGCGAATTTGGTCTCCTAAATGGACAAAGTCGTCCAAGAAGGGTGATAAGTGATTGGTACATCCGCTGTCAATCATCCAGTGGGTTTTGGAGAAATCTTGTTCAGATCCACTAGGGGGCATCACCCTCTGAATAATAGCAAAGGTGTTCATCATTCTTGTCGTCATAATACATGACTCGATCCTCATCGGAAATATAACCCAATGGTAAAGTGGGGGAAATCCACTCTCTGAGAGGAGTCTCAGGTAAGATCACAGAACAAATTGGAGCATGTGTAGTAATGTCCAATGGTGTGGAGAAATGATGAATGTTGGAAACAAGTCCACCAAGGGAAAAAGTAACCTTCTTCTTCTTCTTCTTAGCTTTAGGCTTGTCCATTGCAGCAAGGCTAGAAGCTGGAGCGGTGGTCTCAAAAGAACTGCATACATTCTTCTGGTGGAAGAGAAGAGGTACTAGCCCTGGGAGTTGCATTGTCAAACTGGTAATCTTCATACATGTCGCTGTCTTCCTAACTGACATATGTAGTCTCTTCTGCAAGTACTTCTTTCTGCAAGCCAGAAGGACCTCCGATAGGGTTGAGTCTGCCCCTACCAGGTAATCTTCATCAATCACAATCACATGAGCGAAACCCTCATCAGGGTTCTCAACATAATCTCCTTCAAAAGTGTTGGCACGAGCCTTGCCTTTGCCCTTGCCTTTCTGACCATGGTAACCCAAATGACCATGCTGTTGATATTGTTGAGGGCATTGCCCCTCATGCAAAGGTCTTGGTTGGAAAGAAGGATTCAATCCTTGATTTCCTCCTGGTTGGCATGGTTTGCCTTTTGCATGGTATCATCCATGGGGTTTGTAGTTGTTGTTCCTCCACTGGTTTTGTTGTGAAGGCCTGTGATGAATAACAGCAGTCTGATTGATTGTCGGGAAATCAACCGGTCAGTCATTGGTAGTAACCACATTTGAGATGCAGTCTCGCAAAGGTTGCCATGAACCCATGAGATTGAGTTCAGTGTTGACATGATGGATAACTAGATCCATCGTAAAGTCAGCAATTGCAGTAGTGTGTACCAGATTGGAGGCAAAGGTTAGGAAATGAGGAGGTAGACGGGTAAGCATGAACATGGCCTTGAACTGAGCAGGTAGCGTCAGTCCAGCAGAGTGAGCCTGTTCGAATGCAGACTGTATAGAAGCCATATTGTTCATTGCTTGGTTGTTCCCACAAACGTCTTGTATGTTGATACAACATGTGCATTGGAAGTGTGCCCACTGTCTGGCAAGTCCCTGACTTCCGAACAAGTTCTCAAGGTCAGTCCAGAGTTTTTGGGTCAACGATGGATGAGAAACATTCCCAACTGCGACATAAGTGTATGTCACATGATGAAGAAGGGAGTCGGACATGGTCCCTCCCATGATACCAGTGATGTGCTTATCTATAAGCTCCCATTTTCCTTGATCAGCAGCTGCTGTACCCGCATAGGTAACAGTACCATCCATTCATCCAAAAAGAGACATGGATTGTGGAATGTGGACTGAATGCAAGCAGCCCAGGTGGCATAGTTGTCCATGCCGGTAAGCTTGATGATCCGTTGAGACATGTAAGTCTTGAGCTTGAAATCGGTGGGAATGGTGATGTTTGCCATGATGTTTTATTGTGTGGATGTCTGAATAAAACAAAGATTTCATCAGCAAAACAGTATATTAAAGCAATGGTCAAGAAGAAGTGTGTTATCTATACCACCCATATATCCAAATGTTCTCCTCCTAAGATGTTTGACCTGTTGTGCCCAGTATTTTCGACGTTGAGTTTTAACACTTGGTGAGAAGGACTTCAAAGTCCATTCGTCTTGATACCAATTTGGAATTGGTTCAGATGCAAGACATTTGAAATCTTCGAAGTACAAGTTCTCCACGTAGTGTGGGTTCAAGATGTATTGAGATGGATCTTTGAAAATTCTAATTCTCATTTGTCCGCAAGTGACAAAAGTTAATTCAACATCTCTCAGTAAAGAGGACAATGAAATCCAAGCATTATACTCAAGAAAGGATGAAGGAGGTACTTTTAAGTCATTATAGTACCAATGGTCTTCAGGATCAAAAATGTCAGGGTAACAAACAAGAGGCCAAGCCATAGGTAAAGAAGTGCATAAAAGTGTTTGTTGTTTAAATACAAGGACAAAGTCAGTGTTTTGCGCTGTTTTCTTCTCCAGGATGTTTCTTGCCTTTGTGTGAAGATTCCTCCACAGCCTTTCGAACGGTGTTGAGGTTGAACCCATTTCTTCTAGCAAAGCAGGTCAGCTTAAGGTCCTTCTCCTGTTGAAGGGAAGGAAGGCGAAGATGGTAGTCATAATTGGAGGGATTACCATGAAGGTAGTGTGCCCGATGATACCTGTCAAACAACATATTCCAAGTCCTAATGTCTATACCATTGTCTGAGTTTTCTATTCTGGGGTCAGACCCGTCATCCCATCCTCCGCGAGGGGTATCCATCCAGTCTTCTAAACATGGCGTCCAGTTAGGAACTATGGCCTTCATTAGAAGCATGTTGGAGTAGAGAGGAGGAAGGTAAGAGCAGGGAATGAGTTCCCAGAGTTGTCCATGAACCGTATACTGCTGACAGTCATCTAAAGATTGAACTGGGAAAGCCCAGCCAGCAGCTTCATAACCCAATGCGATGGTCTGTAGATGAACATAAAGCTATCCATGGTGTATCTGTGAGGACACTGGGTCTCGACTGGTTGTATCTGGAAGGGACAGACCAGTTGGTGAGAGGTGCAAAATCAGGTGGCGATGGGTTATAGATGGTCATGTAGACTGCTCCCAGGAGATGATCCTCGATTTGACCATCCAAAGAAACTTCGATTTGCTCGGTTGTGACCAGAAGTGTCAGATCTGGAACCTTCAGGTCCCTGAATGAGGTGATTGAGTGGATCGATCCTTGAGGTATATCGTTCACTTGGACTGGAAAATTGTTCTCCATGTTCCAGGCTTTCACATTGTAGAATGCCTTGATCTCGAACAGGAATAGGCTCCTCAGGAGCATTCTCCGTCTCCGCGCTAGTGCTCCTGTGATTTGGAGCAGGATTGCAGGTAAAGCCGCAGGGAAGTGACTCATCAAAGCCAAAGATGGGGGTTCTGATGGGTAGCAAAGATCGGGTGTGAGATCGTTGGGATTGACCTCTAGCGGTGTAGTCCTCACTGGTTGAGGATGGTGCAACAGGAGGTTCATGGTTGCGAGGACGACGGCCTTGTTGTCTGAGTGGTCTAACCACACCTAAAGAGTGAACAGCTGGTTCTGAGGGAGGTACAACATAATGGTATGGCAGAGAAGGTGGCGAAGATGGATTGGAAGCGGAGGGTTGAAGAGCTGGGTAATTCACTAGTGGTGGTGGCGAATCTCGAAAGTGAGGTGCTCTCGGTAGACCAAAGGGTTGAGGAAACGCAAGGATATTTTGTGTTGTGATACAGGGATCATGAAGATGGTCCTCCAAAGGGTCTTCGATACCTCTCCTAATCATGTTCCTTTCTACGTGATAGTGTACTTCAGCACACTCAATAGCATCTTGACAAATAGGACAGTGGATCTCGAAGGGAACTCTGGGTTCAACGATGGTAGCCGAGAATTCGTCAAGAGGACAAGGGTGGGTACCAACAGATCATCGAGAAGGACCAGGAGTAGGATCCGATCAAGTGGATGTGGATGAGGGTATAGGAACTGTAGGTGGTGAAGTATTATGAACCTCTTCTAATGCTCGTCTGGAAACTGAGCAAGAGAAGATATGAGCAAAGTTTGCATATCTCATGCAAAAGAAGATGTGTAGGACATCCTCTTGTCGTTGAACGACAAGGTAACCACTGTTCACAGTAAACATGGCAAGTTCTGTAAGAATTAGGAGTGGCTCACTGGAGGTAGCCGTGACATATGCCAAGCATAAAAGCAAGAACACATGTAGGATCATCAGAACTACCCAGGATTCTCTGTGTGTGACGGAAGGCATGATTAACACTGTAAGGACAAGTGTTCAGAAGCCCTGGCTAGGACACAGGATATCTTTCGACAGTAATGGCCTAGCCATGTTGAGCAGGGTTCATAACCTTTCGGGAATAAACCCAAAGTTGCAGGTTTAAGGGAGTGACAAAGTGTGGGAATACTCACACTTCAGGTGGAAAAATCCTGAGGTAGTAATCAAGAGTATAAGAGCCTCCGACTAAAGAGTCAAAGGTAGTGTAGTTGGGTAAAGGTGTGGAACAGCTCAAAGGTGAAGTGGCTCAGTGAAGAAATCACTGTATAAGACTCTATTGAAAAGGGGAAAGGATGGCCAGAAGGGCCGTCCTTATATATGTCTACAGCAGTGGCTGTACCTACAAATTAGGCTATGTGATATAAGAATATCAACCAATAGCATAAAAGGAGCTATGGTATCTATAGTAAAAACCAATAGCGTAAAAGACTTATCCAGAGTCTATAAAGACATCCAATGGCATAAGTTGCTCTTATCTATGATGTCATCTGAAGTAATATGATGCCATAATGAATAGCGTAAAGGCCTCAAAGTCACGTGCGATGACTAAGTGGTCTAGACCCTGTACATAAGCGAATATGTCAGCAGGTCTAGTCTCTGATTATGTACACAAGTAAATGTGTCATGCAATCAGGTGACTTGTCATGTGACAGGCCTAGAATCTTGGTTATGTAATATGAAATATTAAATGCGAATACTAAGATTCTCAACACTCCTCCTCACTGTTCATTGTAAATGCATAGTTGTTTCATGAAGGAAACAGTTTGAGCATAAGCGTCTTTCTTCCATCTTGGAATTTGATCTTTCCAAGGTTCTTTGTAAAGATGTCTGCAAACTGTGAATTGGTGGGAATGTAGAAGAGTTCGATTTTACCAAATTCTACAGCTTCTCGAACAAAGTGTTCGGGGATCCGGATGTGTTTGGTTCGTCCTTCTTGTGCAGGATTAGAAGCAAGGAACATAGCACCTTGGTTGTCACAACACATAGGTGTAGGTGGTAGGGATATGTGGATCTCTCTGAAGAGGTTGTGAATCCATTGGATTTGTTTCGCACATTCTGTCATACCACAATATTCCGCTTCTGTGGAAGAAAATCTCACATGCTTTTGTTGTCTGGAAAGCCAAGAGACTATTCCGTTTGCAAGGAAGATCGCATAGCCAATGGTAGAATGTGATGTTTCAACGCCTCCAGCCCAGTCCATGTCGGAGTAGGCAATAAGGCTGTTCTTGTCACCAGTACCAGAATAGACGATGCAGAGTGATTGAGAGTGGGATAGGTAGCATATGATGTGTAATGCCTTCTGCACGTGTTCTTCCATAGGGTTGGAAGAGTACTGGGACATCTTGATGACAGAAAATGCGATGTCGGGACGTGTTCCAAGCATGATGTAGAGCAGTGATCTGATGATCAACTGATAACAACTGTGTAGAGAAGAAGATGCTTCGCCAGAGTTGGGTCTCGGCAGATAGCCAGTAGGAAGAGGTACTGCAGTCTTTTTGCAATTCTCCTGACCAAAGCAGTCAACCACTTTCTTGGCATATTTCGTCTGATCGAGAATAAGAGTACATTTCTTTCTGTCCCTGGTAATCCTCATGCCAAGATACTTCTTTGCTTCTCCTAGGTCGCGAGATTCCCATTTCTTCATGAAATATAACTTGTGTGCTAGGACAGAGGTTTTGTTGCTTCCAATGAAAAGAGCATCGTCAACATAGATAACAAAGATAATGATCTCTTGTCCGTTAAGCTTGAAGTAAATCCCTGAGTCTGAAATGGATTGTTTGAATCCGAAGCTCAAGAGGGATTGATGCAACTGCTTGTTCCATTGCAGTGCTGCTTGCTTAAGACCATAGATGGCCTTGCAAAGTTGACAGACTTTGGATTCCTGGCTTTTTTGAATGAAACCCTCTGTTACGATTTTCCCTTATAACCCCTCGTTTCCCTATGTCTATGGACTCATCGTTTCCTCTAGCACCTTTATGAGACACTTGTCTTCTCCTTTCTAGAAACCTTTCTCGACTCATTTACTTGTTGAGTCACGCTTCATTTACTTTCACCTTTCCTTATTTGGACCATTACTCCTCGTCATCATTCTCTTTATATGATGACTCGTGTTCCCTTATCCATTCAAGTACAGCTTATACTGCGCACATCGCCTTATGCAGTGCGCAGTCACACAGCTTATACTGCGCACACAGGATAGCGCAGTCTCATATTTCGTATAAGTAGTTACCTATCCTTGCCTGTATTCCCCAGCTAGTTCTACGCAATTCAGCGTTGTTACTCAG
>JBBPLF010000976.1:0-13112 GCA_038089615.1 Aureoboletus auriporus
CAACCAGGACATATTGCCTCCTGTTGCCTCTGGCATCATCGTTCTCCACAGCAATCCTCTTCCTTTACAACCAGTACTTCCTCTACCAATCCTATCCCTATCCCCCCCCCACAT
Organism: Aureoboletus auriporus; assembly: GCA_038089615.1. Classification (NCBI taxonomy): domain Eukaryota; kingdom Fungi; phylum Basidiomycota; class Agaricomycetes; order Boletales; family Boletaceae; genus Aureoboletus; species Aureoboletus auriporus. The sequence goes on from JBBPLF010000976.1 coordinate 115, forward strand.
TTCTATGTTCCACGTATGATTTCTGCAAATGCATCCATTCCTCACTGCCATCGCTGTACTTGGCAATGTAGTAGACGGTATTCAGACTGCCCCCTTGTTCAATCCCGTCAACGATCGCAATCTCCCTCCATCAGAGATTCCTCCTATGCTGACGAAGATCATGGAGACGACATGTGGGACGATACTGCTGTTGCCAATATTACTGGTTCACCGGGTGCGGACTATAGTTTTTAATCCTTTTCTTATTTGTTCTCTTCGTAGCTTCAAACGTACTCTGGGGGTAATGTTACAATTCACCCCTATTCATTTTTCTCCTCTTGTCATCTTGATTACCTTCCTATCCGTTCCTATCAGACACATGTCTTGCTGTATAGCCCACTTGACATCATCGTTTCCTCTTTCATCTTACTTGCTGTGTATTACTAAACATTCTTAGGAGTTCCTTTGCATTCTATTGCTTAGTAACTCTCTTCTTGTTACGATCCAGGTTGGCGCCCAGACAATTCATTTTCTTTCATCATTCTCTTCACGCACCTTCTGCCTCGCATTCGGAGGAAGAATGTAGATGCCTAGGACAAGGGTCTACCTTTCACATTCGCTTACATGCCTCACTCATTGAGTCATGCCTGACGAACACCTGATGAACCTGTCAAGTCATGCCTGACGCACATCCTAACGAACACCTGATGAACACCTGACACACTGGTCAAGTCACACCTGATGAACACTTGTTGAGCCACGCTCATCTCACTTGTTGAGTCACGCTACACCTGTTGAGTCACACTCAACCTTCCCTTACTTTACAGACCTTTCCCCTCTCGTCGTCACATCTCCTGATGACAACTCACATCTTCCGATCCGATCTAGATTACCTGCATTGCCTTACGCAGCACACACAGTCCCCACTGCCCCACGCAGCCTGCGCAATGCGCATCACCACGCTGCACACATCACCTTGCGCAGCACGCATTGCCCCGTGCAGCATACATAGCTTATGCATTGCTTTACACAGCACATACTGCGGCTACTGCCTTACGCAACCTCCCAGCCTAGTATAAGTAGTCTACCCTCTTCACTGGCATTTCCCCAGCCAGTTCTACGCACTTGGATGTACTTCTCTCCTCTAGTACTTTCCTATGCAATCTCTGGTCTCCCGAAGTACTTGTGTGTGACAATGCTTTGAGGTTCTCGTCACACCAACGTCTGAAGCCATGTATCAAGTGCTCTCAGTTCTCAAGAAGCGCTAGAGAGAGCGGTTATATCCTCAGCGTTATTTGTTCTATGATTCGCTTGCACGATCTCACGACGGCAAATCAACGAATCTAACACTTGACCTCGATCCCGCTCAAAGGCTTTGGCCAGATGAACTTAAACTCGTTCGCTGGCTAGTGCACATTCATGAGATGGTGTTTGCTTGGGTCCCTACTGAGCGTGGGCAGCTCAATGAGCATTATTTTCCAGCAGTGAAGATTCCAACTGTATCTCATACTCCTTGGGTACTTCGCAACATCCCAATCCCACCTTCTATCCAGAAGGAGGTGATTCAAATCATCAAAGATAGCATTGTGTCAGGTGTCTATGAACCCTCCACCGCTGCATATTGATCCCGCTGGTTTTGTGTCCTCAAACAGGACGGCAAGACTTTCCATCTCATACACGACCTCCAACCTCTTAATGCTGTTACTATCTGCGATGCATCCATGCCTCCGTTCATCAAGCACTTTGTGGAATCCTTTGCGGGTTACGCAGTCTACGGCATGATGGATCTTTTTGCTGGCTATGATCAGTGACCATTACATTTCGATTCTCATGACATGACCTCCTTTTCCACTCCTCTTGGACCTCACCACTTAACCACTGTCCCTATGGGATATATGAACGCAGTGCAGATCTACCAGGCTGACATGGCCTTTATTCTTCAAGATGAAATACCCGACCATACTATGCCATTTATCGACAACCTTCCCATCAAATCCGGTACTACCCGCTATCAGTGTGCGGATGGTTCTTATGAAACGATTCTGGAAAACTCTGGAATTCGAAGGTTTATATGGAATCACCTTGTAGTCGTTAACCACATTTTACAGCATCTCGAGAATGTCAGTGCAACCGTCTCTGCCAAGAAGTTTGTCCTCACCACTCTGGATGCGATTGTCGTCGGTCATAAATGTACCTTCGAAGGTCGCGTTCCCCCGGATCTGATGGTCCAGAAAATTCGTGACTGGCCTGAATGCACTACACTTAGCCAGGTCCACGGGTTTCTTGGGACATGCTGTGTGTTACGCATTTTCATTAAAGGTTATGCATCAATTGCCAGACCGCTTGTTGATTTGACGTGGAAAAGCATTCCTTTTTCATGGGGCATAGCCCAGCAGGAAGCCATGCAGCGTCTTAAAGATGCGATACTCGAATCACCCGCTTTGTGTTGTCTCGACTATGAGTGTGGTCGGGAAGTGGTACTTGCTGTGGATACGTCTTATATCGCTGTCAGTTTCATTCTTTCCCAAGACAGGGAGGACAGCAAACACTATCCGAACCGTTTTGGCTCTATTACGCTTAATGAAGTTGAGAGTCGCTATTCCCAGGCGAAGCTCAAGCTTTATGGATTATTTCGCACCCTCCGCGCAGTCCGCATTTTTATTTTCAACATCGCTAACTTTACAGTCGAAATGGACGCCAAGTATGTCAAGAGTACGATCAACAACCTTGACTTTCAACCAAACACGACCATTAATTGTTGGATTGCGGGCATCCTTCTATTCCATTTTTGTCTTGTCCATGTCCCTGTGGATCATCATACGGGTGCGGACAGATTATCACGCTGCCCTCCTGCTGAGGAGGATACACCGGAACACGATGACATCGAGGACTGGCTTGACAAATCCTATTCCTTCTCCATGCAATTGCTAAACGATCAGTCCTATTTCCCAGCTCAGCTTGTCCTTCCGGGCCATCCTCATGGGTGTGCTATTGGACTGGCTTCCCCTGTGCGCTTGTGCTCATATGATCACCTGTATTTGGCTGTTGAGTGACTCGTGCTATCTACAGATCCCCCTCCGCTCTCCCAATCTGATAGCATCGTTGAGACCCCTTCTATCCCGCATTCTCCGAAAGGCATCCAGCAGGATGCTAGGCTCAAACAAATTACTGCATTCCTTGAGTCTGGTGTTCGCCCTTCTGGAATGTCCAATCAGGAATTCTCTGTGTTTGTCGCATCCACTACATGTTTCTTCTCCTTCCATGGAAATCTTTGGCGTTGTGAGCCACATGGTCGCCATCAGTTAGTCGTTCTGGAAGACCATCGTTTCGCACTCATTAAGCAGGCACATGATGACCTGGGGCACAAAGGTGCCTATACTGTGCGGATGCGGCTTTTGTTGCGCTTCTGGTGGCCTATGCTTACTGAAGACGTCAAATGGTATGTACGCACCTATCACCAATGCCAACTTCGCCAAACTGTCAAACTCCATATACCCCCATCCGTGCCCGATGTTGTTGGTCTTTTCCACAAGGCACATATCAACACCATGCTTATGCCTTGCGCCAGCAGCTATTGCTATATTGTTCAAGCTCATTGCACAATGTCCACGTATCCCGAGTTTCACATGTTACGATCTGAGAATGCCACTGCCCTTGCCAATTTTATCTTTGAGGACATCCTCTGCTGTTGGGGACCTCTATCCGAAATCGTTACCGACAATGTGCCAGCTTTCATGCAGGCACTAGAGATCCTATCTGTGCGTTATCATATCCGCCATATCCGCATCTCCCCCTACAATTCGCAGGTGAACAGTGTGGTCGAACAACGTCATCTTGATGTCCAGGAGGCCATCATCAAAACTACCCAGGGGGTGGAATCCCATTGGCTGCGCGTAGCTCGTTCTGTCTTTTGGGCGGAACAAGTAACCATTATCAAATCCGTCAGATTCTCGCCGTACTTCATGGTACATGGCGTGGAACCTCTTTTTCCTTTTGACCTATCCGAAGCGACTTATCTTGTCCCTCTTCCCGATGATCAACCACTAACAACATCAGGACTTATAGGATGACACGCAAAGCATTTTCAGAAGCATTATGAGGACCTTGCGCAAATACACGAGACAATCCTCAAAGCACGTTATGAATCCATAAAGCATTTCGAAGTGTCATTCAAGAACCGTATCAAGGATTATGACTTCAAGCCTGGTACTCTGGTACTAGTGCGCAATTTGCGAGTCGAAAAAGAGCTAAACCGGAAGACGAAACCAAGGTACATGGGTCCTATGGTAGTCCTTTGCCAGACGACCAGTGGGTCTTATATCTTGGCAGAGTTGGATGGGTCTGTCTCACAGCTGTGTTATGCGGCTTTCCGTTTAATTCCCTATCATCCGCGTTCTCGTACCTCACTTTTTGTTTCAGATCTTACCGGTTTACAGTAGACGAAGAAGAACTGGACAATCTGGTAGGAATAGAAGGTGAATCGGAGAATTATGAAGGCGATCCTGGTCTAACCGATCAAGACGCCTGACATCTCTTTCCTATCATCATATACTCGAACCTGATACATATCTGTTTTATCCCGGGTTTCATCCAGTGCTCTCTTTCATCCTGGGATTAGTCCAGCAGTTATCTGTCTTACCCCGGGTTTCGTCTGGCGCCACATTATGATCAGCAAAACAACAAAACTGTCAAACATACTTACGTCTCTCTCTCGTCAAAAAGAAACAAAACAACAGAAAAAAATCCGATAAACAATCACAACAAAAGCGCTTCGTTATCATATTTTATTCTCACGTTTATGTGCAAAATATAACACCGTCACTTTTGCTATGACACAGGTGTCCTACATCATTATTTAACATGTGATTTCCTTGCGCAATGGACACTGTGCACCATTCTTACTTTCTACATCAAACAGGGTTTTAATGCGGACCGCGTACGAAGTGTTAGGGTAACGAGGCTAAACTATCAATCTCTTTTATCATGATTTCATTTTTGCTCACTGTCTTTTGCCTTTTCCTCAGACACTGGCGATGCATTTGCGTTTGCAGATTCATGCGGATTTATCAGACACTTGCAGATTCGGACGACATATGCAATTTTACTAGGATAAAAAGGAAAACAAAATATACTACATACGGCAACTATCTACTTGAGCTCATCCAATTCCTTCACCAGCACATCGACCTCCCTCTCCACCTTCAGAAGGTGCGCTTGGATTGCATGCACCTTCGCCTTGAGGTCTAGGACCCGATCCTTGGCCTTGCGCTTCCCCTTTGCCTTCTTAGGGGTGATCACGACCTCGCTGTCCATCAGCTCAAGGTCGGCCTTGATGTGTTGGCGCTTGACGCCCTGTGATTTCCGCTCTATTCATGGTGTTAGTACCGTTCGAGTTTCAATCATGTCACTTACCTGGTAGCGCCTGTGACGCGCTTGGCCCTGCTTCACCTGCCTTCGACACGCATTTCGGGCGCGAGTACTCGCACCATTGTTGCACCACTCGGCATGCATTACACATGCCAACATGGGACCCTGTGCACAGGTAGCAGAACTTGTTGCACCTGGCGCACTTGGTCTCATGTAGGACCTCCACGTGGTGGCCGTCTTCCTCCTCACTAAAGGAGTCCGCGCGTGCTCGCTATAAGCGCATTAGCTGCGATTGGAATCGATGACATTGGAACTTACCTTGGACCCAGTGAACCCGCTCGACATGACTGGCAAGTCTGTCATTGGGAGGTTTGTGCCCTCGTCCCCAACTGCTGCGTCTTCGTCGTTGTCATCCTCGTCATTGTCATCCTCCTCCTCCATTGCCAGTTTCTGGCGTAGGGGCGTGATTACCACTGAGGGCTTAGCCCATGCCTTCGCCTTGACCTTCGCCTTTTTGTCTTCCTCGGCCTTCTTCTTTGCCACCACAGCCGCCTGCTCCGCCTTGATCCTCGCCTCCATGGCAGCTTCCCATTGTGTTGCATATCCGCCTGCCTCCTTGATCGCTGCCACGACGTCAAGAGGCAGCGGCAGTACTGCCTGCAATGCGTGGGCCTCCGCCATCACTGCCCTGAGTTTGTTCTGGGGTTTTGTTAGCGCAAATTGATGTGCGACGAATCATCACGCACCATCTTCTGCGACCACGCGACTGCCCACATCTCCTGCTCCTCCCTGAGCTGCTCCTTATCGTCCGGGCGTGTCTTCACCTCCATCTCCATCGTGTCGTACGCCTTCTTGACGCGCTCCCATGCTAGTTCTTGCGGGGACAGGTTGGATGTGAGAGCCTTGTCGAGGAAGTCTTGCAGGTTGATGGTGGACATGTTGATGATGGGAGTAGAGGAAGAAAAGTATGGAAGCAGTGTGGCCACACATTGCGACTTATATACATGATCAACCACTTACCTCATTGGCGGACAATGGCACAGGAGTTTTGCTCGCTTTGAATGCTTCCACGTGTTCGCATTTGACATGCACCTCATTTATTTCCGTCTTCCCACACTCACGTGACTGACTGGGGACAGTCAGTAGCAAAGACCCCCTCGGATGTAGAGAGCCATAAGTCTCTACTCTCGCATACTGTCTAATCGCCACCTGGGTTATTCTCCATCCTTATCCTTATCCCATTCCTAACGTTTTCACCTTCTACTGCGGCCGTCTAAAATCATTTCCACACTCTCTCGTATCAACTTGCACCGATCCGAATGAAATCCACATAGTCCGCATTCCGCATCCGCACTTGGGTTCCATCGCTGATAAGTCTTTTTGTTCGCGTTGCATTTATGACTCATTGTATCAAGTCGTATCACATCCTAACGACTTGAATTACCTTATCAAGTACTTTATTCACATATTGTTGTCAATTTTACGCTTATCTAATCTTTCCAATCTTATCTTATCTTATCAGATCATCTTTAATCTTTCATCTTTGGACTTAGCATCTTTCAAGTCACCGACCACTTTGGTTCTCATGGTCACATGACATTCTTAGGTAATCATTCCAGAACATTCCATGATGTCATACCTTAGGGCAGACATACATAGCCACATGCGTATGGACCAGTAGCACAGCATCATCTCTTGTCTCTTAGTCAGTATCGACTGTGTGTGCCTGTGTCCAGTATTGGATTAGGGTCGACAACAGAAGAACTTGACTTTCTTTAATACACCCGCACCCCAACAAACTCTTTTTCTCATTGCTGTGTTTCATACCCGGACACGAGGGTTAATGCGAGTGGCGACTACGCACCCTTCTGAAGTTGAGACTTCCGGACAGTGCCTGACGCTTTAATAGAGGCAACCCCTCTAGGCGCAGTATTGTACCTTAACGTTCACTTCACTACGAAGGTCCATGAGGACATCAAAACCTTTTATGCATCAAATGAAGAAAGCCACAAGTACGCGCAACACAAGCAAAGTCTCCACGAGCAATGTCACAGTCGTAGTCTGTGCAGTATAACGTTACTGGTTAACGTTGTTACACGGTCATCCGCCGTTCACAAATAAGGATAACGTTGTTCTGCCCATAGCGCACTAGGGCCTCTGTTCGCATAAATCCTGAACATAAAAAGGATTGTTGCTTGTGTACTGCGAGAGCGTGCACCGTAATACCTATGTACAGGTAGCTTTGCATAAGCGAGGGATAGATCTGGTGACTATTGACCAGACTACCCAAACGAAGAAGATACAGGTTAGGAAGCCTGCCAACATGGAAAAATTTTATGAGCATCAAGATCGTTACGTTTGACGGTCCCTATTTCGAAAACCTTCCGGCTTACTGGGCCGAATCATCCATCCCTGATTCCTTCTTTGACGGCAAATACGTCAAAGTACACGATTTATTCTGGGACTCTGAGCCTACTGCATCCTACGCCGCGGTAGCCAAGTTCAAACAAGTTTTACCCGCTCCCATCCCACACTGGTCTGAGATCGACTTAGACCTCCTTTACCCACGCCCACAAGCTATCGTTCCACCAGTGACAAGGAACCCCGCTCTCAGAAGATCTGAGCGAAGAAGAAAGGTTCCTACACGACTCCCCACCACCCTCACCCATCCAAGTCCCCGTCGCCGTTCCCGAAATGAATGTCGACACTCCCCAAGACATGGCGGCTATAATGGCCAACATGAACCAGATGCTGGTGGCCCTACAGGCGCAACTGGCACTAGCAAACAACAGGGCAAACAACGCCTTGGCAAGGGCCCAAGCGGCCGAACATGAAGCTGCAGCGGCAGCATGAACCGCAGTCCTGGCTGAACTTAATCGGCCAAACCCTCAAAATACGGAGTTTAAAATCTCCAAGAAAGTCAAAGTCGTCCCTGACCCGGGCCGCTATTCTGGAGTCCCCACCGAGTTCGAAACTTGGTGGATTAAGATGAAAACGTACCTCACGTTAAACGAGGAAACCTTTACACGAGAGGAAGACAAAATTGTGGCGGTCCTGATGAGAATTGGACCTAAGGACAGAGACAAGAACGGGGCCGGAGCCTGGGCCCGCATTAAACTACAAAGGCTAGTTGATGGACTGTGGGGTCCAATCAGTTTTTCCATGTTCAAACTCGAGGTCGAAAGTAGATTCCGGTCCTCCCTCAACAAGGACATGGCGATGCGCCTCCTAGAGAAGCGCACACAAGGAAACACGGAGAGGATACACCGGTACCTCACCGATTGGGAACAGCTTTACCTCAGGGCTGAACCCTCCCACTCCGAGGCCTGTCGGCTCTTGGAGAAGAACATGCGCAAGGACATCATGCGCATTATCTTCGAACAAGGAAAGAGGAAAGACGACCCCAACGAATACATGGTCGTCATCAAGGAAGTCGGAACAACTCTGGAGCAATATGAGCTCCGATTTGAAACCCGAAGGGAACCCTTCGTCCCAAAAGTGTCCGGCTCTGGTAGCCACATTTACGGAGGCCGTGGCGAGCTCATGGACATTGGAGCACTGCAACGTGGGTGTTTCAATTGTGGAAAGGAAGGCCATCAGGCTAAGCAGTGTCGCAGTCCCAAAAAGGAATGCGGCAAATGTCATTTCCTTGGAGGAGGACACGCTCGAAGGTGTCCGGACTTTAAACAGGTCCGTTCAACAAGCACGGCGGCTCCCACTGGTGGAGAGCAACCATCAGCCGGTGCTTCTTCTTCTCGGAATCCTGCTGGGCTCAGACTTCCTGACCCCTCAAGCAACGCTTACCAACAGATGAGGGCGTTCTTCCATGACGAGTACGATGTAGAAATGAAGAGCCAGGGAAAAGAATACGGTGCATAAACCTACCGGGTGTTTGTGTGCCGAAGGACCCTAAAAAGGACTCTACATATAACAAGTACAATTATTTACAATGTATTGGAGCGTCGCCTGAGGACGACTCCCTAACTAGGACAATTCCTGTAGTACGATTACCAAAAACCGATGGGATGGCTCAAGAAGTAGCATGCTGCACGGATAATGCAGGCTTGATTTCCCATAAAGAAAAAGAAAAAAATATTACATTATCTATTGCAGAACAAACCCCGGAACGGATCTTAATAAGGTCCATAAAGCCAAAAAGAGAAGTCCTAGTGGAGATAGAAGTTTTCCACCCGACAACCAAGGATAAGCGGCATGCTGCTGAAGCATTGCTTGATAGCGGTGCTAATGGCATCTTTGTCGACAAGGAATGGGCTAGTAAAAGGAAACTACCCATGAAACCCCTCGCACGACCGATCCCCGTGTTTAATGTTGACGGATCAAAAAACCAAGGAGGCAATATTACGCACGCTGTCGAACTCATCGTCCAGTACCAGGGACACCGTGAGAAAGTTGTGGCAGAAGTCACATCGCTGGGAAAGAACTCGATCATTCTCGGCTATAAGTGGCTGGAAATCCACAACCCGGAGATAGACTGGCCCTTTGGCAAGGTTACACTCTCGCGCTGTCCACCGGCGTGTCATTTCTTAGCAGAAAGAGGTGCTTTCTTGCACTCCCTCGACGAGCAAGAGCAAGGCATCGCCCATGGAGCTTACAACACCATAAAGTCCTTAGAAAAGAAAAAGGATGATGATAACCCAGCGGCGTTAGTGCCAAAACAGTTCCACAAGTACCTGGACTGTTTTTCTAAAAAGGAATCGGAACGTCTTCCTATCAGGAAACCCTGGAATCACGCAATCGACATGAAGGAAGGATTTGTCCCCAAAAAGGGCAAATTGTACAATATAACGCCCGTAGAAGTAGACGAAGTCAACAGTTTCGTCAAAGACCAATTACGGAAGGGCTATATCCGACCTTCTAAGTCCCCACAGGCAGCACCAGTATTCTTCATTCCCAAAAAGGATGGAAAGAAGCGTATGGTGCAAGACTACCAATATCTCAATGAGTGGACGATAAAGAATAGTTACCCACTACCACTCATCTCTCAGCTAGTGGACAAGCTGAAGGGTGCCAAGATGTTCACTAAAATGGACCTCCGATGGGGGTACAACAATATTTGGATCAAAGAAGGCGACGAATGGAAGGCCGCATTCGTTACGCCAAAAGGAGTTTTCGAGCCTCTCATCATGTACTTCGGGCAGTGCAATTCCCCGAGTACATTCTAGCAAATGATGAACGAGATCTTTGCTGATATGGACAATGTGGTCATTATTTACATCGATGACCTAATGGTGTTTACCAAATCAGACGATATCGAGGAACACGACTGAATCGTCTTAGAAGTCCTACGGAGATTAAAAGAGAACAATCTCTTCATCAAACCCGAAAAATGTACATTCCACGCCAAAGAAGTGGAATTTCTGGGCATGCTAGTAAACGAGTACGGCATAAAGATGGAGGCCGGCAAGGTGGAAGCCGTGAAAGGATGGCCAACACCCAAAAATGTAAAAGGAGTGAGAAGTTTCCTGGGATTAGCAAACTTCTATCAAAGATTTATCAAAGACTTTTCGGCGATCGCACGACCATTACACGATCTTACGAAAAAGGAACAAGTGTGGCAGTGGGAAGAAGCAGAACAAGGCGCCTTCAACGTGCTTAAAGAAGCCTTTACCACTGCCCCAGTTCTAGCCTACCCGGATATAGATCAACAATTCTGGATGGAAACGGACGCCTCAGACTTTGCCACAGGAGGTGTCCTCTCAATAGAAAAAGAAGGACGATGGCATCCCGTGGGATTCTTCTCACATGCAATGGATAGCACTCAATGCAACTATCCAATTGCCGACAAAGAAATGTTGGCAATCATACAAGGACTGGAAGTCTGGCGACACTACCTCAAAGGAGCGCATCATCAATTTGAGATTTGGACTGATCATGCAAATCTCCAGTACTTCATGAAATCGCAGGATCTCACGCGCCGACAAGCACGTTGGCAACAATATTTAACAAGGTTCAACTTCCGACTGGTTAATAAACTGGGAACGGCAATGGGAAAAGCCGATGCACTCTCTCGACGAGAAGATCATACCATCAGTATTGAAAATATAACAAAGCCGTAACCCTGTTGAAACCAGAATGGATACAAGGTTTAATCTCGGACCCTGGAATGGTCCTTGAGAAAAAGGTGAAAGAGGCGGTAGCCTTGCTGAAAGAGAGCGAGCTACCAAAAGGAGTTATAGTAGACGAAGAAGGCATCCTTTGCATCAAGGACAAAATCTTCGTTCCCAATGTAGGACGATTACGGCAAGACATCTTGGAATTCTTCCATGATTCCGTATTCGCAGGACATGGAGGTATGGACCGCACCTGGGTCCTTATCCCAGATCTTACATCTGGGAGAATCTCCGCAATCACATCAAGGAGTACGTAAAAAGATGCGAGGCTTGCGCTCAGGCCAAAGGTTCCGCTCAACACCCAAGCGGAAAATTAATCCCTCTTCCTATTCCCACAAAGCCATGGACAGACATTTCCGTGGACTTCATTACCAACTTACCTCCCTCCAATGGCTTCGACGCAGTCTTAGTCATTATCGATAAATTAAGTAAAGAAGCTGAGTTTGTTCCCACGGTCAAATCCGTGACAGCCCTAGGAACTGCTAAACTATATCGGGATAACGTATGGAAACACCACGGACTCCTGTCCTCTGTCGTTTCAGATCACGGCCCACAATTCGCCGCACAATTCACAAAAGAGCTGAGCTCTATGCTCTTGATCGAACTCCGTATGTCAATGGCGTTCCATCCCCAAACGGACGGACAAACCGAGTGGTTGACCCGCAAATTACAATCATTCTTACGAATTTTCACACACGAAAAACAAGATCAATGGGCAGATTGGCTAGCCATCGCCCAGTTTAGTTATAATAACCATGTTCATTCCGCTACCGGCGCTTCCCCATTTTCATTGACGAAAACATATACACCATGCATGGGTATCGAACCCAAGACTTCCTCCTCCCCCGCGGCAACGGACTTTGCCACCAAACTTCAAATGATGCTTGATAACCTGAAGAAGGCCCACGCAGATATGAAGAAACACGCGGACGAGCTACGCTCTGATGCACCTTCCTTTTCAGTCGGACAACATGTCTGGCTGTCGACTACCAATCTCCGTCTTCCCAGGCAGTCTAAGAAACTGACGGAACGATGGATCAGACCTTATTTAATCACGGCTATGGCAGGACCAAATGCATACATGCTCGCTTTACCCAAGACGATGCGCATTCACCCGACGGTGAACGTTAGCCGCATTAAACCTTATTTAGAAAAATTCCCTTCTCAACCTTCGGCAACCCCAGGGCCGGTCGATGTAACTGACGAGGGGCATGAAGAATATAAAGTTGACTACGTCGTCGACTCTCGTCTCCGGCACGGGCGCATTGAATTTCTCGTCCATTGGATGGGCAAAAATGAAGAAGATCGCACATGGGAACCGGCATCTCATCTTAAAAACGCGAGAGCGTCTATTGCCGACTTTTACAAGTCTCACCCCTCCGCCCCGCGCAGGCTCAACATGACGCGCACTCTCTTTGACGGGCTATTTAAACCCTTTGAAAATCTGACAACGGTTGAACATCCACCTTTCTCTCACCTGGAAGTCAAGGACTAGAAGGGGGGTAATGTTGTCAATTTTAC